>JAPYZI010003332.1:0-20155 GCA_030523105.1 Ophioninae sp. A BG-2022a | reverse complement strand
AATTTGCAAAAATCGATGGTCCAACTTTGAAATTCTGCCAAAAATCGAAAAATCATCGGATATTAATGATTAAAAAAGCATTTTGAAGAGAAAATCATACCAAAGAGATTGAGCGAAGAGTGGAATGCCAAATCCTAAAGGGGAAAAAGTTATCGATGATTGACTGAAAAAACTTATTTTGCCCAAAATACGACAAAATTTTTGGATTTTTATTTTTTGTTTTAATGGTCCATTACGATGTAATTTGACCTCCTGAGTACGAATCTATTATTCATTTCCCCCAAAACCCAAAATTTCCATGAGAAAATCGTAAAAAACTACTAAAAACACGATTTTTTGCTGGTTGTGGCGCTTTCGACGAAATTTCGATTATATTTGTCGAATGTACAATCGGAAATTCTCAGTTGATTACAAATATGCCCGAGTTTTTGTCAAAGGTACAAAATTAGACTGGGAAAATGCAAAAATCGGTTCTAGAATATTTTTTAAACATTTTTCCCTAGAAATGGCGAGTTCAAACGAATCAAAGGGTGGATTTGTTGGAATATTAATAATAATTCAGGGGTTGATCCGGTAACCACACATGCTTGTATCAATTGACTCAGAATTTCACCCCCAACCCCCGATTTCAGGGATGACATTCCGTCGTAGGATACCCTGTATATTTTATATTAATAATTCGTAAAAAAAAGCCGATTACTCAAAGTGGCGGGGGTGCTAATTTTGTAGTGGTCCTTCATACCAGCTGGTCGCTCTAGACGCCGCCAGGCGGCAGTTTGGGTCGCAGAATACTTGTTTTCAAGCCGCCCGTAACAACTGTCCTTCTGTGTACGTCTGACTTCGTTGACGAAGTATACAATTCCGTTAGTGCCAAAATATGAATGAGAATATTTTGAGACAAGTGGAAAACAAATTACATTCGAAGTATTACGCGACGAATAGTGCATGGTTGAGAGACTGCGTCGAATATTATTTGAGCGAGCATAACAATGTAATATTTTCCTATCATTTACCAGTCTGACGCACGATGTTTTTCGCATCTTCAAGTGAATTTCTTCCCTTTTTTTTCATCCAAGCCCCGGGATAGCGAAGTTTTCGAGTTTGTCGTCTCGCAATGGCAATTAAGCGACCTTCGTGAAATCAGCAATGAAAAGCCATGCCTGCCAAGAAATTTGGCGAACGAGAAATGTACGACGCTCCGGGGAAACTACATTCTTCAAGTAATTACATTTAAAATGATTGTATTGTCGAGTCCATGAGCTCCGAATTTCTTAGTTCACTTCCATTTTCGAAAAAAAAACATTGAAAAATGCGTTCCCAAATCATACGTAAGTTTCGAATCGATATATGAAATCGTAATGTTTACATTTATGCCATTCGTAGTATTGGTATTTACATTTGCCATCATTTATTTTTATTTTACTTCTAAATTATTATTATTGTTAATTATACTGGTGATTGAAGGATTCTCAACATGACAAAAATTTATACTAACGATTGTTTTTTTTTTTTTTAAGTGGAGAATGTGCTGCAGTTTTGTCAAAACAAAATAGCGCGTGAACGCATGATTCTAATAAGGGTGTGTCAAGTTTTAGGATAGACGAATACAGCTGACGAGCAATCTTTTTCATTAAAGTAAAGAGCCATTGTTGTGAATCCTATTTATCAATAGTAGTAGAATATTTGTTGATGGATAAGCCAATATGCAGTTTTATTAGAAACATGTATACATAAAAAAGGTTTGGGATCAATATTTAAGCAGACCTTGATGCATGGTCACTATAGTTGTCTCTGCATTTTTCTCAGAATTTCGTTGGATTTTGTGTTTACCGCTAGATGGAAGAAATATACGACATATCAGAATCCAAATTCAAGCAGTTAGAGAAAATCCGTAATCAATCAAACGAAAATGTGGAAATAACAGAGGCTGAAAAAACCCAAGCGCCTTGGGAGCCAAAGAAAAAGAGAATGCTGCGGCTCCAGCTGACCGATGGAGCACAGGATGTTATCGGGATAGAGTACAAGCCCATCAGGTTTTTAGATGTACGCGGAGACGTTTTAAAATAAAATAAAGCACTATTCTCATACCTCGTGGTCTTGAGTTTTTCTAGGTTTTATCAATGGTAGTATCGACAGAGAATTTATAAAAACTTTCAGGATACTCTACTCCCTGGTTACAAATTATTGATCAAAGGCCCGGTAATCTGCAGACGAGGTGTCATACTGTTGGATAACGAATGTATCGAGGGAATCGGCGGTGAAGTCGCCAATTTGCTTGTACCAAACGCTGTCGAGAACATTTTGGCCAGAGCACTGTGAGTTTATTCTCATTTAAAATATAAAAATGTAAAACTGATCTGTTCCATTTCCATTGAAACGTTTGCACAAGACGGTTTTTTGTAGGAACAATATTTCAAGTTTGTATTTTAAATGTGTGTATATTTATTTAAAATACGTTAGGAAAATACATTCAGGATAGTCTGATTTTTTATTGGCGTAACGTTTGATTTTACATAGTTGTGCCAATTGTTGCCATTTTTGTTTCAAAGTACATATTTCGTTTTCAAAATTTCTTATGTTTCAATTCTGTTCATTGTTATATTTTTTCTATGCTGCGATCTGTTGGACGCTCAATTTTTTTTCTCGTTCCAACGCAACAGGCATTTACCGGAAAACCCCGATCCTTATGGAGATAACGAGGAGGCGAAAACGGAAGGGGAGGAGTTGTTCAATGATGATTTCGAAATTGACATGGATGCCGTAGCGGTGATAGAATCGGAGGCTCGTGATGTGGCTGGTTCGACCGGTTCGACGAATCGTTATACCATTCAAGAAAGTCATCGTAATACGGATACTGTCGCATCACGGATTGAAGCTGCTCCTCGAGTTTCCATGGCGGACTCGGATCTTCTCTTTGATGAGATCGACGACGTTATTTTCGACGAGAGCGAGTTCGTCATCTCGGCGCCGAAATTGCAAAGTCGCAATTCCATAAGAGCAACAAATATGAGGGACGAAACTCCGTCAGCTACGGTCGATTTGACCAACAGCCCTGTCAAGTCAACGGAGGCTGCAACCACTTCATCCTTCAAAGTTCAAAGAGATACGAAAATGATTGGGACCGTTGCAACAATGGTGACGAAAGGGCAATCGGAAACGAAACCGAGTCCGCGTTTGAATTCCGACACAAACTCCAACATTTGCCCAACGGGCATTCTCTCCAGAATGAATATCAACAACGAGACCTGCAGTAGCGCGAGTTCGTCGATCGAGCCGTCTCATTTGAATGACCTCGCGAAGAATCAGTCACAGAGAATAGCGCCTAAAAGGACCTCCGCAGTCCTGTCGCCGCCCACGCCAAATTCACCAGCGGGAAAGATGCGGTGTCCCAAAGGTGCTAGCCTTCATAGGACTGCGATGAGCAACAGAAAAATAACGGATTTCATTAGGAAACCCGACGAACCATCGAGCATCACATGCACTACGCCCAAAACTTACGATACCATTCGAGACGTCTTGAACGCAACGAACGACAGCGTCGTCCGTAAAACCATCAAGGGCAAAGTCACGAAGTTCGATAAATTATCGAAAAGTGGCAAATCTTGGCAATTGAACGCGACGATAACGGACAGCACTGGAAGTATAGATACAAGCTTTTCTTCAGAGGTAAAAGTATACAATCTATCAGAAATACGATGAAAAAACAGTTAGTGTCTGCCAAAGCGCAGATTAATCCACATATAAAATTGTATGAGGAAATTCCGCCCACCCCGATTTTCGCACCGTTTCAATTATCGACAGATTATCATTTAATCACGAAACGATTGGAATTCGAAAATTCATTCTCATGCTGTGAAATTTCTCGTACGGAATACCGTGTGTACTCGAATGTCAAGAACTAAATTACTCTACTGAACTACCAACAAAAATTTGTCAAACTTTATGAAATCGGTCAATTATTCATTTTTAACTCGGTAACGAATATTTAAAAATGTTCGATTTTCAGATACTCGAATCAATGTTGGGATTCAGCGTCGCGGAATTTTCCGAAAAGAAAAGGTTGAAGAAAACGGATCCCAATATGGAAGTTTACCTAAGACAGGTAAAAGTTCGCATACAAATCTCAATTAGTCTCCGCTTTGGCAGAGATCACCAGACTGATTTGGAATAAAATCATTGCAGGGTTTCCGCAGTGCGGAGATGAAGTTATCGCAACTTGACGATGTAATGGAGCTTGAACTGGTGCCTAATCAAAAGCCGAAAGTCATTAGAATAAAGGGTAATAACGACTGATGAACGGAATCTACCCAGAGGATGAGCTCGAATCTCTTCTCATCTACCTTGCGGGTGGTGAGGACTTTTCTCTTTTAAAAAATAAATCTTTTTATTAAAAAAATTATTTTATTGAAAGTACAAAAAGAATCGCTACGACAAACGAGTCCAGTTCTATTTGATCTCGTTGTGCAGCCACGGGTTTCTTCGGGTGTTGTACAGACAAGAGTGCCACTTTAAATGCAAGTTTCTTTAAGCGCATTTAAAATACCTTTGCCGAAAATTAATATATATATATATATATACTATATATATATATATATATATATATATATATATCTAGAAATATACGCGTATATCACATCAACCAGGCGATCGCACGAGTAGCTTTGCCTCCGTTTAAGCGACACTACGCAGCGAGGTAAGTATAAAGCTATACAAAAGTCGGTTGGATAAATTGTACCGCCTCGAGATACGGTATCAGCGAAATGTTTGGATATATGCCATGGCACAAACATTTTTTTAATTTTATATCTTTCCAAACTTTGTTCTATCACTTCTCTGTGATAGGTCTGTTAACATTCAACATCTTCTAAATCAGTACGATCTACAGATACAAAGCACTTTTAAAGAACTATACATATATAAGGCGTAGGAATCTTTCAGAAAAAAGGGATGTGTTTTTTTATCAGAAGTACTATCAGAATACATGAATTCAAAAAATAATATCGGTTGATCAATGAAAACTAAGTAGAACTTTTGAAAAGAAGGCTACTTCTTTCTTTCGTATTTTTTCTTTACACTTTGCTTTTGTATTTTTTAAACACTCGTTTAAATATTCTTTTTCACCTCTCACATTTCGAGAGCTCCGGCATTTGGTCCCGATTGTAAATTGGAAAAATTAATATCTTTTGCGAGTAGTGCGCGATAAGAAAGCGATTTGCTCCGCACTCGTAGTGCTCTCAATATTTCTTTCTAAACTCTCAAAATTCACCATCCACTCAGTATCCTTTATTCCTTAAAAATTAACGAACTGCGCTATCTAAGTCTTCGGAAATGTCGTCTCAGTATTTGTACAATATACACAATGGCAGGGAATAAAAATATAATTGGACAAGTGTGTGCCTTGTCGGGAGTTTTTTTTTCACCAAATTTTTGGCGTTCTGTTTCGCCAATAGTGACAATAAATGTCACGTATATTTACAACATTGTGGGCGGCAGTAACACTGCAAATTTGACGAATATCGGAGACGATATGTGCAGTGCTTCTAAAAAGAGAATATAGCTAAATAAATAATGCGACGATCGCGGGCTACGAATTCCATGCTGAGTCGTTGTTGGATACTGATTGAATAATTAGCGATTGCCAATTATTGCAACCGCGGTTTAATCCAGCGAATAATATCTCAAAGAGATTTATCGTGTATTGCAGGTACAATCGGAATCAAAAGTTTCAATCGATCACAATTTTGGAGCACCATGATAACAAATAAAATTTTTAAACAACTCACTAGCATTAAAGCTGCCAAGAACATACATTTTCGTAACAACAATGTCGAAAAATTCTCTACCAATACAAAGAGAAACGAAGGAATCAGGACTATATATTTGTTGTCTAAACAAAACATTCTTTTCTTTTGACTAACCGAACCGAACTGATTGATTAATACATTTAAATGTATTGAGTAAACGCAAATGAAGATAACATATTTTTCATTCCTATAAAGTTTTTCTAAACTTGAAAAAGCTTGAATAATCGTAAAAATGGTAGATCTTTTAGTACAAAGTTTGTAATCACATCTTTTATCTGAACATCGCTTCAAATCAATTTTAAAAAACTTCACACGGATACGAGGAAAAAAATAACGAATTAATTTTGGACTACCATACGACAGTCTTGTAAGTACCAACAGTGAATCCGTGTTCGGCCAACATTTTCGGGACACTTCATCGCAAGAGCTTTTTGACATTTGTTTTTTGTTCAGAATGAACGCGTTAAGTGTTTTACACTCGATTTACATTTGGAAATCGAATCGTACGTTTAGAGTACTCGAAATCCCACAGTACCCTGTTCAATTTTTCGCAGTGATTTACATTCCGATTACCGAAAGGTTCTGCGAACTGATCTCTAGTCAGACCTGAGTTTCGCTACCGCTGTGATACTGTTTTCTATGTTTTCTGGCGTGTTTCTTGCGATTGTTTCGGGAGTGGCCGCTCGAGGGAAGTGTCATCTGCGAGTTTTTCACACTGGAATGAGAGAGATGTGAACCGGCTTGCGATGGCTGGGGGAAGTGATTCAAATGATGAATCTGTCGATTCGTTGGGCTGGTGGAGGCGGCGCTGTTGTAGCAGTGAAGTACCGGAAGTGGTGCGTGAGGATGACACTTGTGAGGCGGTTGATTGCAAGGCGTCAATTTTCTGCACACACTAGAGACGACGGGCCACCAGATCCAGGCAGCCGCGAGGGCTCCACCACCGAGCGAAAATATCAATCGCACGATGAAGAATTGAAGCAACGGCCGTGAGGGGGCTTTCGGTCCGGACGAGGGCTCCGGTGCTCTTAGCCACGAATCCCTACCCCACCACTCGTACAAGAGTGTGCTCGTCAGGCATATCATCACGATCGAATAAAAACACGCGAAAGCACCGACCCTCGTAATCAATGACTTTTGTCGCCTGTAAATGTCCACGGGCGTTTTGGAAACTTCCCGATTTCTCACGAGCGGATTCGAATGCTGTTCCTGCTGTGCCGCACTCGGAATCAAGCTCGTTGCCACCGCTGGGCTGCCACGTTGGACCAATAATCCTGAAGCACCAACCAACAGGAACGTTACACCGAGAACCAGATAAGCCAGCTGAGGACCCAACACCAACAGTAGCAACGACCTCGTACTTTGCTGACCGACGAAACAACTTCCTGTAAAAATTCAGTCACAATTTTCATTTTCACATATTTTTCCTTTGTTCACCGAATTTCACGACATTTATCCCAATTACGTGGAAATTACGAATTTCTTCCTTGCTTAAATATAAAACCGAGAAAAAACATAAATCAATGTGTCGCAAAATATGAATGAACATTTTCTATCACTCAAAATAATATGTACGTCGAATTTTGGAAAGTATAAAATAACATCAGTAATATCGTACTTAAAAAATGACTAATAAGAATCCGCTTCATTGCGTAGAAGAGTCCGGAACTCTCGAAACTAAGATTTATAATGAATTAACATTATAAATCTTAGTTTCTATTTACAAATTTATTATATGCATTTCAAACGTATATTTTAAATAAAGCGTTTCTAAAATTCCTTGTAATGTTCTCTCTCCCTCTTTTGTATACAGATAAATGCTTGCGTCGATAATGTCAAGCTGGAGGCGTAAGAGGGTTCGAAAATGTCTAGACTCGACTACCAGGCTTCGGTTTCTACGAGGAAGGTTTCATGCGAATTCTGGACGTGCTTCGGTAAGAGGGAAAAAAAAATAGTCTCCGGCATTGTGCACGGATATTTTTATAATGCATTCTCTATTCCGTAGGTTTGGTCCGCGGAGGATTCCTTTCGAAGCTACCGTCTGTTTGCGTGCGCGTGTGTGTGTGTCACGAAGGATTGAGGGAACGGCTTTCTAATAGGACCCTCATCCATGTAGGAGCGCTGGGAGCAGAAAACACACACACACACACACACACGGGGGTACCTTCGTCGCCAGTGGCGACTACCTGACAACCAGCGTAAACGGTCGCGGGAGTATTCAATGCAAATATGTACCCACAGAGGGAGAGAGAGGGAACCAAAGAGGGAAGAGGGAGGACTCGCTCTGCAGCTTGTCATCTGTGTCTCCCCCGTTTCTCTCGTTTCGTTTGTGCTTCTGGGCCTTTATTCGCTCGCGAGTTTCATAGGTGAACTTTTTTTAAGCCTCGGTTTCGTCATCCCAAGAATTTTAGCAATTTTCAACTCCGTGCTTTGTCTCGGTCACGTCCAAAGAAGAAATTAGTTTTTCCGGCTGGATGCGACCTAGAACGACGTTTAAGTCTTTTATTTTTTTGTAGAGCTTTTCTCAGCGACAACTTGCCGGTCAATTCGTCCGCGTCGACGTCTCTCGTGACGAGAACTGCAATCGTATGAGCGGCTGGAAAACCCCATGCTGCCACAGCTCCAACCGTCGAGAAACCTTGCTGCAAACCCAAACCGATATCCTGATCCTGTTGTCTCGTACCCAAATTCCGCCAGCTTCGAGTCCATTTTCGTGTGATTATGCACCACCAGCTGGACAGCACGACCCACCTGTAAAATGCAAATGTATTGAAAATTACATAAAAACGCTATTATTCCTCTAGGTGCTGGACGTGAATGAAAAGATTCGTTGTAACTTGTTCATATTTAGAAGAGAATACTATTTCTTAGGGCTTCATTTGAAGCGGAAAACTTCAGCTGAATTTTCGTCAGAAAATTCATCATCATAAAGATGGCACTTATGACATTTTTTGGACGCACGATTTTTTGAAAATTTTGCTCGAATGTTTATAACGAAAATCAACGAAACGAAAATTGAATAATGAAATATCGGTATCGTAATTTGAACTTTTATTCGAATTACATCAGAGTCTGTATCGTTGGGGTCCAACCAAAGACATTTCATATTTTTTAAAACTAATATTTATTTTTATGAATCAGTATTTTGCTTCTTTTGATAAATCGAGGCAATACATATTTATGAACGAAACAAAAAGCCATTTATATGAGTTTCCTACCCAAAACATTGGGATTTCCATTTCCATGAGTAAACAACTAAATGTAAATTAACTTTCTTTTTATTTTTATGCAAACTTCAATATGGGTTTTCTATTCTACGCTAAGGTAAAATTTTCGTTAATAATTGTGTATTTTAATATCAAATTTCTACTGTGGATAAATTACACTAACAAAGTAATGAATAAAAAAGCCATAATCGCTTCTGACTCTTTGACGAAGGGATAATATTCAACGCTTCCATTAATTTCGTTTCGAACGATCAGTCCAAAAAACAAAGTATCAAAAAAAACGGCAATAGACATCGACGTTCGAACGGAAAACGAATCGAGTATTCGCGACCTTGAAAACATCGGTTCTCAATACACGCAGAATATAGCCTTTGCCTGCTATCCCAGCAGCCAACGACTAACCGTTTTTCCCTTCTATTCTTCCTACCAGTTCTATAGAAAAAAAGTGAAGAAAAAAAATCGATTTTTTGTAATTCGTTTTTGTTCCAATCGTGGCTGGCAGGTCCGTCTTTCTCTCGCAGGTGTAACAACCGCGCGGAGTCGGATTGTTTGAATTTTATTGCGACTGGTATTTACTGTCCGATAACGACCTCGCGGTGTGCAACGCGAGAGAGCTCAACGAGGCTGGGCAATCGGATCGTCTTGTTTGTGTCGGTGTGTCGGATGTGCTTATGTGCGTGTATCGAGGTACCGCTTATTTACATAATAATTGATTGCACACGAGATGCATGGAAGAGAGTGTGCGTCAGGGAGAAAGGGAGGGAGAGAGAGAGAGAGGGAGAGAGCGAGAAAGATGGGGAAAGGGAAACGAGACTCGGATGAAAAAATAAAATAAATACAAAAAAAAAAAAGAACGCGAGCACGTATCCCTTATGAAAATTGCTTCGTGTTTTACGAGGTTTCGGTTCGGGGAGAACGCCTACGGGCACGAACAGCCATAACAGGCTTGATGGACGTTCTTACTCCGTACCCGCCTCTTGCTCTTCTTCTGCTTCTCCGGCAACAGGCCTCCGTCGGATAAAATCTTCGATCGGAACTATATATATGTTCCACGTTCACGTATATAGATCAGAGAAGACACTAAACAAATATTCGTTTCTGGTGAGAAACGTGCGTAATCTCTTTACATATCACGTACAAGCAGAATCACGCGAGAGCTGTCATATTATTTACCTCGACGACTTCCCTCTTTCTTGCAACGACGTTCAAGTTTATCCACGTTGAAACGTACTGAAAATGAATTCTCGAGATTACTATTTTACGGTCAAGGACCTAACTGGATTTTGTTGGATTACGTAAATAGGGTTTGAAATGAATTTCCGTTGTGCTGATTAGACGCGGCGGCGTCTCGATGCCAAAAAAAGTTTCGGCGCCACTGAGCTTCAACGCCGTGTAAACTTTACGTTACACGTCGACTAACGTTGCGCTTTGCTTTTATGACGACGGTACAAATTAACTTTCTCGCTAAAAATATATACCCGGCCACCGTTAGCACTTTCAAACATTGAGGTTCACTTTGTTAACGGAATATTCCAATAAAAGTTCTTTTTCTGCGACCGCCATGTTTTGCGGTCCGTTGATTTTTTGCGCGCAAGGAACCACATGGCGTGATGACGAAAAGAGAAATTATTGCGAAGGAAACAGCGAAGGTGGTGGTAACTGATAGAAGTAAACGATTCGTGAGAAATTGCAAACGTCTAAGAGTGTTTTTTCCAATATGGCATCGGTTGTGCAATTCTATCGAACGAAGCATGCAACAACGATACGAGTGAACTTTTTCCATACGGTGTCAGGCAATTGGAAGGATTGCCGGTGTGCATTCGATACCAGCGGTACGAATGGTTCGATGAATGCAACGGGCGTGCAATCGAAATATCTCTGAAACACCCGCCTCAATCTTCCAGAGCTATCGTTTCTTGTTATTACGTTTCTCTCCGTAGCGTACAGTTCCACCGTATAAGCCAGAGCAAAAATTTCTCTCTTGAGAGAGAGTAACTCGCGTATTTGTCCGGAGGGCGTGAGTGTAGAGAAGTGTACGCGCGCGATCGTTGCGCACAGCGCCACGAGATTTCGCGAATAACGGCCCTGAGTGGCAATTTTCAGAAATTTGTCCATACGCTGGCCTTATGGATAGCAAACTTCGGACTGAATGTTATCTCCATGTTGACAACCATCCAAAAAGATACTTACAATACAGCTGACATATTGTAACTAACTTCCGAGTGGACATTCGTCACCACTAGCGAAACTGGACAACTATCTAGAAATTGCTGCTTTGGACTACGGAAAAATTGCATCGACTTTTTTTTCAGTTAGCAGCTTTGGTGAGCACCTGGACTGGATCTTGCCATGTGCGAAAGTTTGCCGTCGTACATCAGATAGAATGCGTTGATTGTGGCAAACTCGCTCTCGATAATGCTTATGATTATTCGTAATCGTGGGCCTTGCATCGTTCATTTTTCTCATCCTAGTCATGTTATCACGACGATGAGGAAAAAAAAAGGAATTCCCGATGAAAGGAGGAATTTCATTTCGCGAGTGACGAACGACGAAGAGAGAGAGAGAGTGAGTGAGTGAGAATGAGAAAACATGCGTAAACATGGATGAGAGAGAGAGAGAGAGAAAAAGATCCCCATAAACGAGGAGCAGAGAGGCCAATCGCGAATGAGTGGTGGAACTTTGGCTAGAGCTCCGGGGTATATAATCAGCGAGATGAGATGAGCCGGGGATACCGGTACAGTCATTTCGTGTTTGTTTTGTTAGTTAGCGAGTCGTTATGCGCGCGCGTCCCTCTTCTTGTCCGTCCCCTCCCCCGCCCAAGCACAGCAGAATCTTCCCGGCTTCGAGATATCTCATCCTTATGGCGTTACGCTCTCTTGCTCGCATCGCGGCATTATGAATACACGTATATAAAAGGAGCGCCCACCCGATCCATCGAAGCAACCAGCGAGCCCTTCATCACTGCCCTCCTCCCCCGCCACACCACTCGTTCTCGATGAATCGCGCCAACTGTCCGATTTGTAAGAAACTGTTGAAAAAAAATTATTCGATACTCCATAAAGACGTTGGAAATAGCGATGTTGGTACAAACGAAGAGATCTCGTGACAAAGCAGATCGCGTACAGAGAACCAAGAGCCATTGAGTTATGGCCCCAGCCCGATTTTTCTTTCTCGTCTCGACGTTTCTATTGCAATAGAACGTAACACTCACGATTAAAAAAATCTTTTTCGCGCATATACGTGTTCTGATCGAATAAAAATCGAAGCAATCGGAAACTGTAGTGCAATTCGCGTTCACGACAGGACCGCCTAAAATGGACGGTTAACGTGACCCCTTTCTCTTACTCGTACCGTCGGCACATAGAGATGCAAGGATAGAAAACGTTGGAGCGGTGGGAGCGAGAAAGATGGGCAAGGGGGATCAGGTTAGGAAAGCGCCGCTTTTATATCCGTTCTCCTTGAAACCGGCACAGTCTCGGGACTAGTGTGTGTTATTACGAGTGTGTGCATGCGCTCGTGCTGTCGGGGGTGCTGAGAACCTTCCGTTTTCTTATTTCTTCTCTCGGAGCCCGATTAGGCTTCGGGAGAGAAGGAATGCCATTGACTCTGCATGGTCATCCAGCGGGGAACGATGCTTCTCCTCTCGCTCTCCGTGTCTTTGTTACGCGTAGCGTGACGCCCTTATGTTTCCAGCATCCAACCGGTGATCCGAATCGGGCCGAGAAAACTTTTCTTCCTTTCGATCTCGTAGAACGGAAACCCGTTCAGTGCGCTTTCCAAAGCTTCTGCGCCCGGGCCCGAAACTTTCCAAATACATCGTTCATCACGCATTCTCGTTCGAATCGTAGGATTATAAGTGTATCGCGCATGCGCGCGAGCGCTTCTGGTCGAGGCTACCCGTTAGATCGTATACATAATGGAGATGAGAGAAACTCGGTGAAGATCTCTCCCTCGTGAACGAGAAAGAGGCGAGCCTACCTATCTTGTTCTTCGCTTCACGAATCCACGAGATGGGAGTCGAAGTCTCGTTAGCGGCTCACGAGGGGAGCCACGCAACACTGTTGCCAGATTGTTATCCCTTCCCTTCACCCGACCGCTCCCCCCTTTCGGGCCGACTCTACGTCAACCGCCCCACTCCATCTTGTTGTTCGCGTCGCCCGCCCTCCCCGCCAAGCCGCAACCCCAACGCTTTCGTATACGAACTGTAGCAGCACCGTCGCGTACTCCACCACACATCGCGAAATGCAACACGGCCTCGCCTCTCTTCGTGCGCATACATATATTATGTACGTATATTTATATTCCATTCTCCTTGCGTCCAACAAGGCTATACTTCGCCGCGAACCTCGTGCAGGGAGGACCAATAATAATAAACGGGAGAGAGAGCGTGCTGGAGGCGCGGTCGGGGGACGCCGTGAGCCGGAGATTCACAAATCCCCCATCACAAAGAACCGGGCACAGCTCGTCTTTCCAGCGATTCTCTCTTCCCTTCGCCTTTTGCGAATCGCTAACGAGCTCCCTCTCGGCTGTCTTCCTTTCTCTCTCTTTTCACCCTCATCGCTTGTCTCTTTTTCTCCCTCATCGCACAGCATCCGCAACGGCGGTACGTTAAATATCCTTTTCATTGTCTGTTATGAATTATCGCGTTTATATTCAACGTGCCTACCATGAACTTCGAACAATAATTGTGTTTGGGTTAAAAATATAATGTCCAATGTTATTTTCGCTATGATGAGAGTGGAGGGTTTTTTTTTTTCATTTCCGTGTACAGAGCGTGATACACACGCGCTCACAAATAAGCACGAGCGGACCCAATGATCTATATATATCCGCGCATCTGCGTGCGTTAAAACCTTACGTATTTTCTTTTTATTTTTCCGTCAGACCCGCTTCGAGTATTTTCAAAAATTTTATCAGCGAGACTCTTTCAATATTTTTCATACTTGATTGCTATCATTAAAACTTACGTATTTAAATTATTATTATTATTATTATTATTATTTCCATTAATTTTTTTATGTTGCAATGGAAATTGTTTTGCTTTGTGCGAAACACTTCTCATTATCATCATCGGCATTGCCATCAACATCATCGTCATCGTCGTGGTCGATGTTACGATTATTATTGATACCAGAATAACCATCATCGTTGATTTCTTTTTTCGATTGATTTTTTATATATGATTTCTAGAATACTAATTTTATTATGACAACCGTTATCATTATCATCAGTGTTAACAAGATATTGATGACTTTCTAGTTGCGTTCCTTGTCATTGGAACACAACTACCGTCGCAAAAAATGGCTTGTTTTCGCTAGAAATACTTTGATCAGATCTTTAAATACGTTTAATCAACTTACCAAACACTGGCAGCATTTCCGAAGTAATAGAGGAGTAAAAATACGACGGCGCAGTAAGGATTCGCGAGGCCATCCTGTGTTAAATACTGCTGCTGTTGTTGTTGCTGTTGTTGGACGACCAAAGCAACCTGGTCCTGAGGATGAAGGGGAAGGGCGTAGGTACACGCCACGGCAAGTCTACCCGCAGCAAGACGAATCACGTAACCGATCCCAACGGCGGCATGACAAAAACCCACGCAAGCGATCGCGCTCTCTGTCGATGGGACATCGCATTCATGTAGTAGAAAATTCAGTATTTTGCGATTATAACACGCATTAGGCAAATTTGATATTCGAACAATGAACTTCTAGGTATCAACGCTGATATGGGACCGTAACAGTGAAAACAGGATGAATGTACCGACCACCCGTGTTAGTCGTCATCGGCTGCTTGTATCGTGGCCTGAGAAGAGTAAAAACACCACCGGCCGCAGATACTAGGCACAGAGTCGCGAGAGCAACCATCCACGCCTCGGTCAATCGCTTTTCTCGCTGAGACCAGAGTATATCGGCCTCGCAGGCGGGAGCACATCTGCCCGAACGGTTCAAGAATATGTACAGACCGGATTTCGCGTACAACGAACATCCCCAGGGACCGTTGCCACCGCCAATCGCCTGTAATGTTGTTATTACGTTTTCAATTGTTAATTAACTTTTTAAAACGCACTTATTTCAAAACAAATCTCAAGTTTTTCGTTCGGTTGACTTAAACGAATCTAAATAACAATTCCGTCTGAACGACAGATTGGTTATGAATTTGTTAAAATACTCAGTTTTTTTGTATTAATCAAAGTTTGAAGATGTATTCGTTGAGCCTTGATGGATTTCATTTCCTTAATTATTTAGTTATTTATTCACTAACTTATTCAGCGACTTGGTTGATACGAGATTTTTTATGATTCAAATATTATGTTATTTGTTTATTTATTTAAGCGATATTTTCCTCCACTCGATATAGGACCATCATTTTCTATTAGCGACAATTATTATGGATGTTAGCCGTAAAAATTGAAGAAGTATTTATCACACTTTTGTAAGATTTATCGCATAGCAATTTTTTTGATATTTGAAGAGTGGTTAAGATTTTTTTAATGATTTTACAGCATAGTAACGAAATTCATGATGAGCGTACCAAAAAACAAATATTTTTATTCTGCATTGAACGATAGATTAAATATTTCAATAACCAGAAAAACAACAAAAAATCTTGCTCCTTTTAATTGTGTCAAATATGTTGAATGTCCAATTTGAAAATCGAATCTGAAATGTTGAACTAGTTGTGTCACATAAAAGGTACAAACCTGTATGGGACTAACGGGTCCTGGTTCACCCGGTCCTTCCATACACATGTGCTGATGATTGTTCTCCGGTGGAAATTTTGAGCAATTTAAGGCCGCCGGCCATGGAAAACCAAATCCCTGTAGCACCGGATAACAACGGGCTCGTACTTGCTCGCAAAGACCACGGCAAGGTCCAATCGGCGAAGATACTTTTTCCGTGCACATCGGCGCGTACACCGAGCACAAGAACAGGTGTAATTGGGCACTGTCAGCCAGGCAATCATAGAAGAAATCAATTTAAAATAAAAACTCTACTTGTACAAGAATCGAGGGTAAAATCGAAGATATTTTTTTTCTCAGATATGAATTCTACTTATAAAAATTATTTGTAAGCTATAGTATCAGATATATATAATTGAGAAATGGAGAAAGTTGTTTTCAAACACGCGGTTTTCAAATGTCCGACTACTTACCGACTGTTGGTAAAGAAGGGAAACCGGCGGATAAAAATTTCACGTTAATTGAATAATAAAAAAAAACGAACGTGTGAACGTTAATTGTTATTCTACTTATTATGCAACAAAAAGTAGATAGTATTACATTAACACCGGATTCAAGAAATAAGACGTTTTGGAGACGGACTTCCTTCAAGTAATGTTCTCATGATAACGTGGAAATCATTTTATAAAACTAGAGAAAAAGGTACGGAAATGGTTAACGCGATTAAATGAACTGTTGAAAAACAGACAATAATGCTCTGGGCCGGAACAAAAATGTCCAGCGATTTTTTCAGGTTATTCCGGTGTAAAAAAATAATCCTACATTAAAACTCACGATAGATGTAATGTAAAAAATATATATCAGCAATAGCAAATATATATTGACTCAATTTGGTCTATCAAACTGGAAAAACTGAATTTTTATTTATTTGCAGTAAACTTGAGGGTCCATGCGGTTATTTACAGCGACGCGAAAACGTACGCGCATGTACATACCTGCACCCGTACTGAATGAGCGGACCAAAAGTTTGTAGAGTAAAATCCGCGTCTCCTTGGATCTCGTGGCCAACCAAATTTGGCATTGTTGTTACGTTGTAGCCGAGACCGCGGCACATCTCGATTCTGATAGGTTCGCACGCGCTCTCGGCTACGGTCGCACTTCTCACTACGAAAAACACTGTTATCGCGAACCACCACATTTTTATGCGTTTCCTTTTTCTTTCTGTTCTTCGCACTGCGTTTTTTTTACGATACAATTTTACAACGAGCGTTTCTACGCGAATAGTATTACACGAATTATCATTTTTTTTTTCAAAGCGGCAATATTTCGCGCGTCTTCAGCGATCGGGGAAATGAGCACGATGATTGGTCGATGAGCGAAAAGAAGCGCGCGCAACCCGCGGGCTCACCGAATGACAGCGAGAAAGCAGAAAAGTCGCGAGCGAGAGTAATAAGACGAGAGCGGTAGTCTCGCCGGTGCGTTTGGACGTTTGAGAGTCGGTCTCTCTTCGTCGGGGCCGTGAACGCTGCATACGAGTCTCGTCGTCGCAGCTTCTCCGAACTCATCGTAAATCAATTTTTTCCCCTTCGCGCTTTCCTCTCCGTCGTGCACATCCCCGAGACGACGATTCCCGCGCGTCTGTTCCACAACAACAAAGAAACCGACGGAACATCGGCGGCGGATCGTATACAATTTGCATCGGTTATACACTTTCGGCAGGTTGTCGAGAATAATTTGAAAAAGACGAACACGCAACCTCAGGTAAGCAATTTTCGAATCTGTGCTCGCCCATCGTCCTCCTTTATTTTCCTTTCGAACGTTTCGTTTGAAGCTTCGACGTTACGTGGAATTCATTGCTATTGATATTGTTCGTGAAACTGCGAGATTGCGGATGAACGAAAAACGAATTTTCACAAGGGAGATCCGCACGTTCGAAGGTCCCGCGTGTTACTGACCCTCAAGAGCGCGAAGCTTCGCTCAAATCTGCTCTCGGTATGGACAGGGATTTGCCGCCGCCGCTTTTTACCGTCACCATCGCGCCCCTCTCGATCTCTCCTGCCGCCTCGTCGATCTCCCTCTCCCTCCATCGCGTCCTCCCCTACCAGCATCGTGTTTTATTTTTTTTTCCAATTCTTTTTTCGGCTCGTTGAGAAACGCGTTTTGTCGAGCATACACGCCACAGCAGCAGCAGCCTCACGAGTATCGATAGAAAGAGGCATGTTCTTTGGACGATTTTTATCTACTGCCGTTACGTTGCAGCGACGCTCGTCGAGATGCGCGTTCACCGTGTCCTATAAATCGCGGTCGCCGAATTTTCAACTCGTAAATAATAATGGACGGGGGGTGAGAATGTGTGCAATTTTCAGCGGTGTGAAATTGTATCGATATAATATTGAACATTTTGAGATTTCACGATAATACATTTCCCGGTCTATTTTTCAACCGATTTTCCAAAGCCCTACAGGAATGGTCTAAACGCCGTGGGGCCGGGGCGGGGGGGGGGGGGGGGGGGGGGGGGGGGAGATGTTTCTGTGGCGCTGAAATATACTGACAAAAATATCACGGGAATGCTTTCGGTGCTGGCTATAACGACTCAATAGCGAAAACTTGTTTTCGTGTCGTCCGCATTCTCGTTGAAATTCCGATACGTATATCAAGCGCGCTTACAAAGACTATATAGTTTTTGAGTATTCAAGGTATTTTTGGTTGTACAAAACACCTTGGCGTCAAACGAAGCGAAACAGGTAGATGGAGAAAAAAATTGCGTCGGTTGGAATCAAACTTTTTTAAAAATATTTATGTCGGAAAAGTTTTTCGCTACTTTTCGTCGTGCGTCTTAAGCCAAACATTTGAATGCACACTATTTCTGTACATAATTTACGAGGTAACGTTGGGAAGTTTTTTTTCTTCATATTTGTGTACATCTTTCTTTTTATAACAACATTTTATAACATTTATAAGATCTGGTAATCTTTGCTGAGGTTTTGGTGTGAGGCTGATCGGCCATAACCGGACGGGTTATTTGGCTTTTTACACCTCTGCTTCAAAGTATAGAGAAAAAAAAAATTGCATCGGCCGGGAATCGAACCCGGGCCGCCCGCGTGGCAGGCGAGCATTCTACCACTGAACCACCGATGCTGTTAATATTACCAAATAATATAAATCTCAGATTACTTTAGTTGTACTTAAAATTATCCCGCCACAGATGGTTTGAAAGTAGAATAGGATATAGTATTACTGATTATGAGGATTACTTAGAATTGAAGATTGCGCCTGAATCTTTCCGTGTATGACAGCTTCTTATCGGACAATTGGTAGTTATTTGCCGAAACGTTTTTCCGTACAGCTTCGTACATCAAACGATCTACTTCCGCTATGAAATCGTCGACCGTCGCAGCGCAGTGTAGGTTCTCGCCTTGAGACGATACGAAACAATCTTTCAGCTGTATCAAAAAATCATAAATAAACGAATCAATTAAACCGATACTGTTTATAAAAATCGCTAAGAGCCAAACAAATGGCTGTAAATCCTGTAAATTGAAAAGGATACCGTTACAAAAAAGATAACATAATTATATGATGATGATAATAGTCCAACACGAAAGTAAAAAATAATAGACTCCAAAATAAATAAAACTATAAAGTTAAGGAACGACAACGATTTTTTAAAAAATATCCGTGAAGTAAGCGGCGACATTTTTTCTTACACGATCTTTATTCTCTATTTCGTACGACTCAGAATTTAGTTGGAATCCAGATTCCGCGTATTCAGCTAAGCTCCGCAGTGTTTCTTCGGCTTCTTCAATGTCGAGATTATTACGCGCGGAATGTGATTCGTCTATGCAAGTGAGTTTGTTGATCCAGTAATTTTCATAATTATCCAAACGATTACCATCGACGGTTCCTACAAGCACATATGGAATATCCGCTAGTGGCACCAAATTTTTCTGCTACATTTTGAAGAGAAAGCTACCAAAATTTAAGTATTGTTTTCAATCTTTTAAGGGAATGACGAACACGTTCCTAGCCACATCGAAATTTCAAAATCTAATTTCTCCCACACCATTCAACCGCTTTGCATGAAATTTAATGTGTATATGCAGGACGCTTGCTCTAAGAGGAACATGCTCGGCATTTACCAAAATTTTGAAAATAATTGTGCAGGTGTGGTTACCATGGGAGCAATTGCGAGCTGCGATCCATCGTATTGCACTTTCACAAATTTCCCGAGCATAATCCTCTCAAGCGGTCAAAAGTACACATTTCGAGCTTTGTTTCGTCTATTTTGATGAAGAAATAGCGGAGAAATCGGTTTTCGAACATTTTCACACAAATGTACCACCAGAGCTCAAAATCTTATCGACCATCAAGAAAATTCAGTTAAACGATTTTCTCACTGGCGGCGCAGCAGCTCGCATTCTCCATTCTTACCGACTGCGCTTGCA
>JAPYZI010003331.1:0-18629 GCA_030523105.1 Ophioninae sp. A BG-2022a | reverse complement strand
TAATTACAATAGTTTATTAGTTGCATCCTACGTTTGTAAAAAATCTATTTGTTGCGAGTTGGCTGTGTGTGTGTGTTTTTTTTTTTTTTTTTTTTTTTTCAAATTTTCATCGCAACAAGCCCTGAGAGGCACTTTTGATTGATCGCTCCTGTATATGAAAAAATCTTACGTGATATAAAAGAACCAAGAACCGTATGCTGATTGAGCACCTCAAATTTGCCTAATGCAGTTGCATCGCGAGGAAGCGATTGTTGAAAAAAAAACCATTTTGCAGACCTTAGTTATCATTGATACATTAATCTGAATTCGAAAAAGCCGCCAACGGGAACGAGTATGACCCTTCTTCACTACGACACGACGATACGTGCGAGATTGGCGAGAACGACGGTCATAGGAATAATCGAGAATTACAATAAGCCAAAGATCGTCAATATAAATGAGGTTTTGCCTCGCGAAGCTCTTATCACGGAATTTGTAACGTGAGAATGACATTTCTTCCGACCGGAAGTCCCGTCCGGAGAGCGCTATTTTCATCCACATTAAAAAAAATGTACTTTCAGATATATGAATGGCCGAAAAACCGATGCTTCACTGAAGGATACAATGAGCTCGGAGTTTTTTCCAAAAAGTAATAGTAACGGAGCGAGCGTGGGTACGAAGAGGATCGAGTGAGTAACGCAGCGAAATTAATAGCGACGAAAATAACGGAAAAGTCATTTATGGAAATGATCGCATGTGATTTTTCGTGGTGAAAGCGCTCGAGACCGTGACGCCATTTCACTCTCGATCTTTGTACCCATTGATTCAACCCTGAAGTATAAGATCGTCTACGAGTATCTTTTGGAGAGAAACGAAGGATTATATTCCGTTCCAATCACGATTCACACTAACATGGTGGATAAGCGTATATGCTGTTTTTGACTTATGATATGAGACTTGTAACAGGATAAATTGACGCAACGTTTCCGCTACCTTTCAGTGGATAGCGGACTTGCTGGTGAGGTGGAGAATATACGAAGACAGAGAGCTGACAAGGCTGGAGACGCCCTTGATGTACGGGCCGAAGGCGCCGCCCAAGAAAAACTCTGGTGGGTTTGTAATCGGCCTTATTAGGGTGTTTTTAGTTGGTTAGTAATAAACCTGTCTTCTGGGATTGTAATCGGGGCTTTTTTTCATCGCGAGATAAATGGGAATCTCAAAATGACGAAACTATTCGTGACAATTCCGACAGCAGATCCGATGGTCTGTTTCGTGATCAAGGAGGTTGGAGTCGCCGAAATAATTTGGGAGCCGACGATCAGCGAGCAGAAGAATGTTGCGAAGCGTCTCGGGGAACCGCAGAAGAACGGTATTGTCGGTACCATCGAGGTCAGGTACGATTTGATGCGGAAGTTCGATATCGCTGGACAAGTCTTGGTAATTTTTCAAGTGCTCCATCGTCGTTCCGCTCGATCGTTTCGAACGATTCTACAAAACGTTTCCGTTCTCTTCTCACCCAGATAGAAGACGAATATTTCGTTCAATATTATTCTCCTCCCGATGAGCCCCCGATTGTAAAATACGTGGTCTTTATTTTTGATCTATCTCCGCCCAAGAAGGGATTGTCGATAAGAAAATTAAGATCCATCATGACAGCAATTCTCGATGAGCTACTGCCAACCGACTTATTTTCATTCATCGTTTTCAACAACGGGACGAGCGTGAGTTACTCTTTGCATTGACGTTTTAAATAATTAATTTCAGCTTGCTAAGGCGAATAAAAATTAAGGAATTGAAAATAATCAACGTTCGTGTCATCATTCTAATAGCTTTTCTTATCTTCATCCATCTTTTCCGACTTTAATGCGCCGTCAATAATTCATTACCGATACATGGTGATCATGGGCTCCGTCACAAATGGTTTGTTACGGCGAAGACGCACGCGCGACTATCTCGTTTTTATTGCGATCGAAACGAATATCCCGAGCTTCCGATCGTGAATAGAAGCCAATTTAATTGATCTCGATATTCAAACATTCGATTCTTCAATTCTTCTTTCTCGATAACCATCTTCGAATCTTTCGATGTTCGTCTCCTCCTTCACCATTCGCTCATAATTATCATTATGATTATTTTCATTGTTTTCATCGCGATAATCGTTCCACTGTCCGATTATAATTGCTGGATATTTCAGATGGTCCATCAGAACCACCGTCCGAATCAATTGGTTTATGAAGAGCCCACGAAACGTACGAGAAACCCTGAGCACAAGACAGACTTGTTACCTACGGCAGCTTACAAGGTGATACAAATTCCGTTAACGACGAAATAGGTTCAGGATGTTTGATTAAAATCGTTATCTAGCCATTTGATCCCAGGCCGAACCGAATTCCATCAAAATAACCAAGGATATCGTGAAGAACTTGACGTACGGGAACACCAGAAATACTTACAACGCTTTGATCAAAGGATTCAAAGCTATACTCGAGGTGCTGCCCCGTTTTCCTCCTCTTCTGGCCGGCCTACCACAACCCAAACCAGTCATCGTCTTTTTCACGACTGGACAGCCCGGCGCTGGTCTCAGCACCGATCCTACCCTCATACTCAAAATGGTCACCGATCAGAACCGTTTTGCGAAGTAAACGAGCTTTGTTACTTGAATAATCACCGACGTCTCATCAATCAAAACGTATCAATGACGATACCACTTGTTTCTCGAATCCAATAGAGCGACCATATACCCAATCGGTTATGGCAGCGATCCCGATGTCGAGTTTCTTCAAAAACTCGCCCTAATCACAGGGGGTAAGGCTAAACACATTTACAACAGTGTCGATTCGGTCGAACAAGTTATAAAGTTTTACCGGAGTATCAAAACACCTGTGCTGCAGGAGGTTCAGTTTAAGTACGACCGAAATCAGGTATGGCTTTATTGACGTAGTCACGAAGGGAGAAAGTATATCGATGCGAAACGATTGAATTTGAAACATCTGTTGGTTTTGATATAAGTTTACATCAGTCAAGCGTGAAGATATCGTTTCTTAAGATTTGAACTATTTTCCCCGTTAGAACTTCGTAGTTTGTGGAAAAAGTAGCTGTTTCGTCGCGTTCGTTGAATCGACAGATAATTTATCGATTCGATTAAATAACGACGGAGCGTGAAGAAATGACGCTTTCACGCCGATACTGGCTGATCGCAGAGAATGACATCGCGAGGAAAAAACAATTTCAACCGGAACAGTGTTGGAATACAACGATAACGAGAGCCTGAAATTTCAGGTGATCCTGTCTACCGTTGCCGGTCAATCGGCTCCTACGTTAGATCGCGGCGGGGAATTAATCGTAGTTGGCAAATTGGATCCGTCCTTTATTCATGGGTCGTACTTCAACGTGGAAGTAACCGCTCGCATGCGTGACGGTAATCTGATGTGCCAGGTTACTATTTTACGATATATTCTTCCGATCGCCGTTTTGTAGGTTGAAAAGCTCGACATAACCTCTCAATTTTTTCGAAAGCCATTTTTCTCACCGAAGTTTACCTTTCTTGAGGAAAAATCGACGAGGATTGATAAACGCAGAGCTCGATGATTTTATTTCACGTTAAAAATCAAATTTCAATTTCAATTTATTCCCACTCTCTCTCTCTGTCTATCTCTCTTCGCAGAGAACTTTCCCCGCGGAGGAATTACGAAGAAACACGGGTGGTTACGAAGAAATTTTATCGGAAACTACGCCAATCATCGAGAAATCGTCGAATGTCAGTGCCAACAGATGCCTACCGTCGTCCGGTACGGTCGAAAGGATATGGGCGTTAAAAATGCTGAGCGAACTTCGAAAGGCCAAAGACCTCGATTTAGTGAGCTGGCGGAAACCCCAGCTCAATCGTTGTGACGATGCTCGTCAGCCGACCACCAGGATGATGGATATTTGTCTGAAAGTGAGAACGAAATTGGTGGATCGTTGGGATCGTTCGATGCCCTGCATTTTTGTTTGTATGTTTTGTTTCAGCTGAACTATGCGATGCCCTCGATAACTAATCTCATCTACAATGGTTCCGTGATCCAGAAGATCTCCACGAGTCCCGGTGAATTATTATTTTTATTATTCTTGTTAGTAGTAGTAGCGGTAAACACAATTATTGTTTTTATTATTATTATTATTTACTTTTTTCGTTGTCATTCAGTATCGTATTTCGAAAATTGGGTCTGTTTAATTGTTTAATCGCAAAAAATGTTTGCACATCTTTCTCAGTTAACCTTATAAAGATATTAAAATAATAATAATGATAATTTTTGTTTTATATCAATGTTGCTTCAACTTTGTGAAGTTGAACCAAATTTTTCACAAAACATTTTGACACGTCGAGATTGAACCTGAAAAAAAAAAAACAAAATGGTTATTCTTCTACAAACATTAATTATTCTTAGACAAGGAAGATGATACCGAGGTCAAAGCGCTGAACGATGATTTTAAAAAGCTCGGATGGTACCGCGTCGCCAAGAACCGAAACGGTTTAGTAAAACGGTCCATTACAAAAAACCCAGAAGCTGAAATGTACATGTACCTGTCGATAAATGCCGAAGAGGTTCGTAAGTCTCCGTAAGTCCCTCAGCAAACCCGTGGCACTGTCAAAGTTGATGAATTTTCCCACTTCTCCCTTTGATTTCCTTCATCAGGATTCACCTAACGAGACGCAACAGTGCCCTAGGTCGCTGGACGGAAATCCTGGTGTATGTCGCTACATTCCAAATTGCCGCGATGGTCGATTATTTTTCCACTTGAATACATTCGACGAGTTCTTTTGCCGGATAGGAGCGTAAGTCAATTCAGCAGTGGCTCGGAGAAGTGAAGAACGTCGAATCGATGATTCATTTTTTTTCCTTTCGATTAATTGGCAGATATGCGGGAGTATGCTGCCCCAAATAGATGCATCGAATGGAATATTTGCAACAACCTAGTTGACCAGACATAATACTTAGATACAAATAAAACGATTTGAGAATTTAATTGATTGCGATCGTTTTTTCAATGATCCCTCGACTTCCGGTTGGGCCCAATAGGTTGAAAGTTTTTTGTTCGACGGAGCATCGTTTCGAACTTCGATTTTATCAAAATGCACGAACATTTCATTATTTTTCCAAGTTCAATTTGCAAATTATTACTCTAAGAATGGGTGTTCATATTGGAATGCGGTTTTGAAGTCGTGTTTTCGTTGATTAAAAAATAAATGTATTTAATAGATATTGATATTCTATCACGAATATAAGTTCCAACAAAATTCTTCATCGTATACGTTTTCTTCTCAAGTGTAAGTCATGATTCATCCCACTCAGACTGAAATTCTATGCAGTGGTGGTTCGCGTCGGAGTTGACGTTACTCAAGGAAAAATCGAGCATCATGCAGGATTGATAAACGCAGAGCTCGATGATTTTATTTCATTATCGTTACCAAACGTATCCAAACGGTTATTTTTTGTATATCCTTGAGCTCAACAGTATAAAATTACTTGGCGCAGTAATAAAAACCTCGGTGTGCCCGAGCTCGGCTACTCTTCTCGTTCTCGTCTGCGAGCTTTGTAACATTCTGTAGCGTGAATAAAAGTATACCGAGAATAACGTTTCGCGAACGTTCCGGACATCTTCTGCCACGCAATCGGCGATCGCACCGTGAAAGATTGCTTCTAACGTATAAAGCCGTAGACTCTTTCGAAATTGCTCGAGTGTCTTTTATGCCGTTAGGGATTTCGGACGCGGTAACGAAAAAGAATAACGATAAAATGAAGATGTACCAACTGACATGGCTTCTCTTACTTCCGTTCATCGATGCTTACGGTCTCAACGAATCACTCGACTACAATTCAGGTGGTGAATTCGCCGACGATCCGAAAATGATTTTACGAACCACCGAAAGAATTCTGGAAGGAGAATCATCGATGATTTTCGAAAATGTCACGTTTAACGAGAAAAATGCAATATTCGATACCGAGGACGAGGATAAAGCGGAAAAGCCAAACTCGCGAATTATCGAGGACGAGCTTTCTGTTATTCGAAATCTCGAAATCGAAAGCCCTGATGACATATCGGCAAGAATTTACACCTCTCCGAAGCGATCAACGAAAGCCAGGAAATCGTGCCAAATTCGAAGCGGAGGTGCCTCGAGAAAAGCCGTAGGGACGGCGCTGCGTATGGCGGGAAGAAGGAACAACTGGATGTCGGAATATACTTGGGGTAACAATCTGGACGGATTTGTTCTTGACGAACAAGGTCTAGGTAGAGAGCGTCCCCTGCCAAAGCACGGAGAAGGATCAGTGGTAATTTCAATAAAGTTCGTTAATCACTCCTACTCGTTATCATTGTTACGAATAGAGATAACATTTGTACTTTATTGGAAAATTCGCGATAACGTTAATTGCCGATTACACCGGTCCCCGTGGGTAAAATTGTTTAAAATTTAACAACGGTTCGTTATTATTTAGGAAGTAGCGATTAATGGAAAAAATATAATTTGATGCGCGCTATCGTGCGAGTGTCTCTAAGAATCTTAACGAATGTTACTCGAACACTAATTTATCGACGAAACAAAAAACTTACTAACACCAATTACTTTATTCCAGCCAGGTTAATCAATTGTGTATACAACGTGAAGCAACAAACCCTCAAAGGGCCTTTTGATTGATCGCTCCTATACATGAAAAATTCTTACGTGATATAAAATAAACTAAGCACTGTATTCTGATTCAACGTCTCAAATTTGTCTAATGCAGTTGCATCGTGAGGAAGGGATTTTTGAAAAGTTCATATTCGCAAACCTAAGTTATTGATGAACTATTAATCCAAAGGCATTGGCATCGGGGAGCGGAGGGGAAATGGTAGTCCTTTTCTATGACACGACGGTACGTACGAGATACGTCAGAACAAGGGTCACAGGAATAATAACTATTTATGATCAGCCGACGACCATTAATATCAACGAGATTATACCTCGCGAAGCTTACATTACGGAATTCACGACGTGAGAATGATTTTTTCATCCGACCAGAAGTCTCCTCTTAGGAGCATTATTTTTCTCGAGGAACATTTTGTTTTCAGGAATGTAAACGGCCGTAAAGTGGAGGCTTCAGTCAAGAGTACAAAGGTCACGTCGGATCTGAAAAATAATCAGGCTATCGGAGTGAACTTAGGAACGATACTCGTTGAGTGAGTAAAACAGCGAAGCGTATCCTGACGATAAGAATGCGAAGTGATGTATGATAAATGTGATAAATGATCGCTTCTGGTTTTGTCGTATCGAAAGGGTTCGAGATCAGGATGGCGTTACGCTGGCTGTGGCGGTACCCAGGTATTCAACCATAGTATACACGATCGTCTACGAGTATCTTGTGGAAAGAAACGAAGGCGTCTACACCGTTCCAGTGACGATTCACACTAACATGGTAGCTAAGCGTATATGCTGTTTTTGAGCTGTGATACAAGATGTGTAACAGGTTAAATTGACGCAGCGTTTCCGATACCTTTCAGTGGATAGAGGACTTGCTGGTGAGGTGGAGGATTCACGAAGACAGAGAGCTAACAAGGCTGGAGACACCTTTGATGTACGGACCGACGGCACTGCCAAAGGAAAAATCAGGTGAGTTTGTAATCGGCCTTGTTTGGACGGATAGTAATTACCGTTGTTTGGGTTTGCTTGGTGGGATAGTAATTGCGTTTGTTTAGTGAATGTTTTTTTTGGGCACGTTTGGTGAAGTAGTAGTAACTCCTTTCTGGAACTGTTCGGGTCCGTTCGGTAGGTTAGTCATAGTCCCTTCTGGGATGATAAGTGGGCCATTTCGAGATAAATGGGAAGCTGAAAATGACGAAACATTTCGTGAAAATTCCGACAGTCGATCCGATGGTGTGCATCTTGAACAAGGAGGCAGGAGGCGCCGAAATAATTTGGCAGCCGACGATCGAAGAGCAGAAGAATATTTCGCGGCGTCTCGAAACGAAGAAGGACGGTATTGTCGGTACTCTCGAGGTCAGGTACGAAGTGATGCGCCTGGACGATTCCTGCGGACAAGTCGTGGTAATTTTGCACGCTTTCTATCGTCATTCCGCGTGGATCGTTTTGAACGAATCTACTTAAATGTTTCCATTCTCTTGTCGCCCAGATAGAAGACGAACATTTCGTTCATTTTCTTTCTCCTCCCGATGAGCCCACGTTCGCGAAGCACGTGGTCTTTGTTCTGGACGTATCTTCTTCGATGTCAGGAATGCCACTGGAACAATTGAAGGCTGGCGTTTGCTCTATTCTCGATACGTTACAGCCATCCGACCATTTTACTCTCATCAATTTCGCCGGTGAAGTACACGTGAGTTGTTCAATCTATCAACGTTTAACAGAATTTAGCGGTTATTGAAAAACAAAAATTTGTGTATATTCATATGTCAGCGTCGTATTACCATTTTGAAAAACCAAAACAAAAAAGAATAACATCATCGAATACTTTTTAATCGATTTTCGAGTTTGCCTCGTTCAAATGCAATTTCTTTTTTCACCTATTTTTTTTCATCCACCTCTTCCGACTTTACTACCTCGTGAATAATTTATGGCGAAGATGATTATCTTCGATTCGTTACGATACAAATGAATATTGTGACCCCAAATTCATAATTCGCGAGGGCAAATCGGTGAATCGTGAAATGAAAAAGAAATCACACAGAGGACACTCGCGTTGATACGTTGGGAAGCGTGAAATGGCTTCGGATTCCGATTATAGTTATCCGTGATATTTCAGATAATAGATATTCACCAGCGTTCGAGTGACATCGTTTATAAAGGGAGCGAACCGCATAAAACGAAGTGGCCGAAACAGTTGCCATCTTACCAGGTGGGCCGAATTCTTCACTGATGACGTCATCTTACAGGGATCGAGAAAAATTATTGTATCTCATTCAACCTGACATCAGGGGACCGCGGGAAACATCACAGCAGCCAAGGAGGCCATGAAGTTTAATACGTCCAGGGAGCATACGAATATCTATGACGCGCTCATGATGGGGTTCAAAGCTGTCTTCGACGTGGCCGCTATGCCACCAGCACCGAGCGGCCAGCCCCATCTTGAGCCTTTCATTTTTTTTTTGACTGATGGACATGCGAATTACGGTCCCAGCTTCCGTCACCGCGCAATACTGAGAATGATCAAAAATCAGAATCGTCTGGCACAGTAACGAGTTTTCTTTGAGTTTACAACTATAGTCTTCTCAAAAGACGTATCTTTTCTATGTTTCTTGTTTTTTTTCATCCAACAGAGCGAACGTGATCGCCATTGGCTTCGGTAACTCAGTTGATAGGAAATTCATCAAAAGTATCGCGTTCGTGGTTGACGGTACAGCGAAACACGTTTACAAGGACAAAGATGCGGGCGAACAAGTGAGCAGGTTTTACAAGAGTTCTAGCGCACCCGTGCTGAAGAACATTCGCATCAAGTACGATCCGCGGCAGGTATGGCATCGTTGACATAGCTGCGATGGAACAAAGTATATCGATGCGAAACAATTTGATTTGAAAAATCGATTTGTATAGATAAAATTTCACGTCATTCAATCAATCATGACGATATCATTTCTCAAGGTTTGAACTATTTTCCCCGTTGGAATTTCGTACTTTGTAGGAAAAGTAACTGTTTCGTCGCGTTCGTTGAATCGACAGATAATTTATCGATTCGCTGAAATAATGATAGAACGTGAAGAACTGACTCTCTCACGCGACTCTGGCTGATCGCAGAGAATGGCATCGCAAAGAAAAAACAATTTCATCCGGAAAAGTGTTTCGTCCGAAAGTAGAGTTTGCAAACTAATAACTGGATCAATTAATGATGAAACATCGATTAATTATTTTTACAGGTATTGCCAGAGCCAGAGGATAATTGGCTGAAGCTCGATGTTCCTAACCCTCCCTCCCCCCTTGTTCCATCAGAAAAAACGTCTGGCGATGCCAATGTTTCGTGCTGTTATAATTAATAGTACGTTGATGATAAATCAATACAGCGATAACGAGACGCTGATATTTCAGGTGATCAAGTCTACTGTTACCGATCAATCGTTTTCGATGCTACATGTCGGCAAGGAGCTAACCTCAGCTGGAAAATTGAATTCGAATAGTTCGGATTCGTGGACTCTCAGAGTGATCTTTGCGGCTACGACATTAGATACTGTAGTCACGTGCGAGGTTACAATTTTTCTATAAATCCTTCCAATCTGCCGTTCTTAAGATTAAATACACGTGCAAGTTCGATATAACCTCACAAATTATCGGAAGCCACTTTTCTCATCGATGATTATGTTTGCTTAGAAAAAATTGAGGATCAGGCTCTGAAGAAGTGATAGGTGTAGACCTCGATGATTTTATTTATTACTATGAAAATTATTTGCGTTCGATCAACATCGGTTTGAAATTTTTGTGACAAGCAAGATTTGTCGCGTGACAAGCGATAGCGATAGGGAGAGAGAAATCTTTCTATCACGGTTTTTCCAAGGATGAAATATTTTCGTCTTAAAGTAAAAGCATCAACCTCTGCGCCTGATAAATCCACAATCGCTTCACGATCAATTTAGTCGCCAATGAGTAAACGAATTTCGAACGCTTGTGAGGTTATGGCGATTTTCTATATGTCCTTAACCTCAAATTACAATCTCGTCGCGCACGATCTTTTTCGTCCTTCTGTAGAGATACCTGGAAGAATACCTTAAAGATGCGGATAGAATAGTGGACAAGGATGTACTACCAAAAAGCGATAAAATTTCGAAGAACCCTTTTAAAAGATGCAGAGCGTCGCCGAGTACCATCGAAAGGATATGGGCCTTCAAAACGCTGAATCATCTGCAAAATCACGTGCCGAATGTTAAGTGTGGGTCACTGGATGATTATCGGTGCGAAGATCCTCAAATGCCGTTCAGCAAGATGATGGAAATTTGTTTGAGAGTGAGAACAAAATTGGTCGATTGGCAGGATCGTTCAACGGCCTGCATTTTTTTTTCTTTCGTTTCAGATGAACTACGCAATGCCCACGATCACGGATCTCATCTACGATGGAACCGTAGTCCAGAGATTCTCCATAAGTCCGGGTGAACTATTATTATTTGTGTAGTTATTAATATTATCCTTTTGTTTAACTTATTGATTTCTTCCTCACTAATACGCGCTTTTAGCACCTTTACCTATCTCCTTCCTTCTCTCTCAGTTAAAATTTCCTCCACATTCATTCCCTGTTCCGCCATCTTTCTGCCTTGTTTAATACATTGTGGCCACAGCAGATTTAAGCTACACTATACCGCATTTTCCAGCGGTACGGGGAAACTGATGCTATTAGTATAACTTACTTGTTTTGATGATTATTTGGTTATAATTATTATTAGATTGAAGTTTGCATTTGTTACTTGGGTCATCATCCACTATCGTATTATCTAAATTCAGTCCATCCACCGATAAATCCTAAAAAAAATTTGCAAGTTTTACGTAACTAGATTTACATAGGAATTCAAAAGAGAAAAAAAATAAAATTTCCCTCCAACTTCGTGATATAATACTGACTTTTTCACGAAATACATTGACGTAACAAATTGGTTGTCCCGAAAATATTATAATTTTCCTACGAACACTTATCTTTCTTAGAGAGGGAAGATGAGACAAACAACGCGACGAAGGCCCAAATCCTTACAAATATGCCGTGGTACGCGCAGGGCGCTCGGACAGATTTAACTCTAAAAGTGGCGATAAGAATACGAGGAAATGCTATAATGTGGAGAGACTTGCTGGTCGGTACAGATGAGGTTCGTAAGCCTTTCCGAAAGTTGTGAAACTATTAAACTTGATGCATATTTCGTACTCACGTTGATTTTTTCCCTTAGAGTTCACCTGACGGATTAACAAATTGCACCAATGCCTACGGTGGAGGATCTGGTGTATGTCGATATATTCCAAATTGCCCCGATATCCGGACTTTTGGCGTAAATGAAATAGTGGCGCGTTGGCACTGCCCAATGAAAGAGTAAGGCAACTTGGCAGCGACTCGAAGCAGTTGAGAAAGTCGGATCGATAATTCATTTTTTTTCTTTTGATTCATTGGCAGATATGTGGGAGTATGCTGCCCCAACTAGATGCAGTGATTGGACTATTTGGAACAACCTAGTCGACCAAACATAATACTTCGATACGAATAAAACGATTTGAGCATTTAATTGATAGCGATCGTTTTTTCAATGATTCCTCGACTTCCGGTTGGACCCAATACGTTGAAATTTGTCTGTTCGACGGAGCGTCGCTTCGTTCTTCGATTTTATCGAAATGCACGAACATGGTAGAGTTTAAAAAAAATGTTAGATACGAACTTTTATCGTTGAATACTAGCACCGACGATTTCATTATTTTTCCAAGTTTCATTCGCAAATTATCACTCTCAGAATGGGTGTTCATACTCTAATGCGGTTTTGAAATCGTATTTTCGCCGATTAAAAAATAAATGTATTTAATAGATATTGATATTCTATCACGAATATAAGTTCCAACAAAAATCGAATACCAAAGAGACATTCCCTACAGGACTTCATATATTTCTTCGTTGCATTCTTCATCGCATACGTTTTCTTCTTAAGTGTAAGCCGTGATTCATCCCACCCAGACTGAATTTCTATGCAGTGTCGGTTCGCATCGTTTTTTGTTTTCTCTTATTTGCCTCGTGGCATCCGGTGCGAGGTCTCAAAGTTTTAAAAACTCTCGTGTTACGCGAACGATAGAATTCGCCGTCCTCGAATATCCGACCGCGAGCAAAGAGGAAAGAAGAGGGAAGAAAAAAAAAAAGAAGAAAAGCCTCGGTGCTGGACAAGCGGAGAGAAACGAAAGGGATCATCGAGGCCCGATATAATCGAGTTGTCTCTTCGATTCCTTTGTCAGTCATCTCCGAGAATTCTTAATTGTCGGTCGTAGCGGTGATTTTGAAAAAATCAAACATGAACTGCTCAAGGATCGTCGCGTTGGCGCTGATCTGCGTCAAGTTGGCTCGGTAAATTTCAATGAACATTCTCACTGGGCGAAATTCTGGTTTTGCAGTTTTTAAAAACAACACTTACGCGTTATCTTTTTAAACTGCCAAATTCAACTTTTTTAAAACTACTTGTTCAGAGAATCGTCTGTATTAAGTAATTCCAAAGGTCTGAATGCGAATATATGATATTCGTTTTTCTTTTCTATCACGTGAAATTCTTAATTACAAAAAGAATTAATTTTTTTTCGACTTCAAGAGTTTGTTATAACCGAAATTTTAAATATACGTTAAACGAAGTCGCACAAATTGATTTTTACAACATAAAGAGAGAACTAATTAACTGATTTACCCATTGTAGAGACTGATTATATTTTCTCCGAACATCTCGAAAGAGTCATCTAAAATAATGTTTTCTTTTACCCTGACAAAGTATTAAATGATATTTATAATAACAATGCTCCACAGATTATAAATATTTTTCTGGGTAAATACCCTTAAATAAAGCATTGGCTGATAGCAAGATTTTTAATATTCTAATATTTATCTAATAATCATTAGGATTTGTAAGAACATTTCTGTGATGGATTTTACGAATGATTTTTCGGTTCATTCGTAACCGAAAAATCATTCGTAAATCTCTACTTGAATTTCAATTACAAATCTCTACTTGAATTTCAGACAACGTTAGTCATGCCTGCTGTAATTAATTATATATATTATTATTCCGGGGGTTCTTTGATTTGCGAACAGTGCAACGGAAGTGGTTGAGGGTAGTTGCACTTGCGCCGTTTTTGCCGAGTCATCGACGAGCGAGCCATTGATCCAGCACTCGCTTCCGCGGAACGTCACCTGCGACGAGGAGGGCTCGATCGCGTGCCTTCAACTTTGCGTCATCCTCGTAAGATAATTCAAGGATCGGCCGCTTATTCCGTGAAAAAAGAATTGATAACGTTCCTTTTCTTTGCGTTCTGAAAGGCTGCCGGAGCGAAGGAACAAGCACCCGCGTTGATTTGCGAGAAGATCAACAGGCACGCGGAAAATTTGCAAGTTTCGGTGTACACGAGAGGATGCGCCAGTGGAGATTGGAGATTCACTGGCCTCAAAGTGACCGAGGGCATATGCTGCCACGAGGGGAAAGAAACGCTCTGCCCAGCTCGTCCTAGCGAATGAATCGTTCGCTGATCCAAGGTTCTTCTTTTTTCGCTTCAAGGACATCGGGGGAGAACGGAAATTCGACGACCATAGGCTACGCGAAAGGATCACGACGACATCAAATCACGACGAAAATCATCACTTTTTATCTGTAACATTAAGATAGTTTCTTTACATCGAGGTGGTTATATATTTACTGGAATATACAATTATCGAAATCGAATTGTGCGCCAACATCCTTCCGCTCATCAAACAATTAAATATTCCAATGCTTTTCGGGCAGCGATCGAAGCAATTTAATTACGTGGCTTTGACTTTTTCGAACTCGTTCGTAATCGCATCGAACAGTTTCTCGAGAGATTCCAATTGTTCGGTGATCGCTTCGTGGCCGGCCAATTCGGAATTTTTGACCCTCGAGAGAACCGATTGAAAACACAATTTAGCGCTACCCAGCATCGATCTCTTTTGGCCAATCGAGACATTCGCGTAACAGGTCAAATACGCGTTGCCGAGCTGCGCGCATAAATCCAGTACGTTCGTTATCCCACGAATCGAGTCGGACCACCGAGAGTCCGAAATAGCGGCGCGATAAGATCTTTGCAAATATTGCGCGGCTTTTTGAGCGTCGAGTTCGGTGTCGTTGAGAATCGTTAACTCGGCGTACAATCGCCATACTTCGGAATTCGTCAGGATCAATGAAGTCAGACGGCCGAAGAGTTCGAGAGCTTTTGGCAGTAATCTTCTAGAAGGATTACCGTCGTAGTCACATTTGTTCTCCTTGATGGCTTTGCTCAAGATACTTAACACCAAAACATCCACGTGAGGACCTTTTAGGTCTAAGATACGATGGTAGCAGCGTATCACCTATCAGAAACGTCATAATGAAGAATTGAATAAATTGTTCTGTCTTTATTATTGAAAAAGAGGAACAAGAGTCTAGCGAACCTCAGAAAAGTGACCCACGTCGATGCTGACGAGCATTAAATTGTCCCAGACTTCCCACCTGTCGTAGTTGCACTTTATCGCGTCTTGAAGCGATCTCCAGGCTCTCTCTTTCTCTCCCATTTTTATGTAAGCTTTCGCCAAATTGTTCCACGCTTCGAAAGTCTGAAAAATTGAGGCAATGAAGCACCGTCCGATAGATCAGCGCGGCGTTGAGAGTTGAGCTTCGATTGTGGTACCAACCGATGGCTCCAAATGGCAGTAACGCCTGTAGGCTGTCGCAGCTAATTTCCAGTCCTCGACTTGAAGAGCAGCAAAACCCAGGCGTATCCAAACATTTTCTTGTATATTGTTGAGCTCAACGGAGAGTTTGAGATGGGGTATTGCTTCGGCGTAATTTTGCTTGGCGAAATAATAAAAACCCCAGTGTCTTTGAGCTCGGCTACTCTTCTCGTTCGACAATTTCCATGCGGTCTCGTAATTCTCGATCTCCTGAGTCGCATCTCCGAGCAAACACCACAACTTCACTGTAGGCTTCTTCGTTATCTCTTGGCGTATTATTTCAGCAGCCTGTTAAAAAAAATAATTGTTTCATTGTTTAATCGTGACGAGTCGCGATACACCTACTTTTTTCTTACCTTGTGCCTGAGTTCCAGAATCGTGTAACAAACAATAACGTCCTCCCAGAGATGAAGATTGAGATAAATATCGAGAGCTCCCTTTACAAGACCTAAGCTGAGCATTGCATCTGCAAGGATCTGCTTGTATGTCCATATCGGCTTCATTCCCGAAGCGAAGAAATAGTCCATTCTGTTGTAGAGTGGCGGTACTGCATGATTCAACAGCTCCATGAGATTCTCGGCTTGCGCCATTGCTCGCTCTACCGTCCTCCTCTCTCTCGCTTCCATAACGCATCGTTGATGCAGCGACGACATCAGCAATGACCAATTCTTCGTACCCTCGATAACATTCTGCAAAATGATGACAGTTTGTACAACTCGTTGCTGCACTTTTTCTACCCATAAGATTTTTGGTTCTTACGTTTAAATAAGGAATTATTTCTTCGTCGGTAAGTTTGTCCTTGGGTTGTGACAGGAGCAACTGGAAGCTGAAAGCGTACCAAAAATACCAGGATCAGTGACTGCAATTTAGCAAGTGAAACGTATATTTCTTATCAATATTGCCTTTCTCACCACTTTGCTAAAATTACAGACTCTTCGAGCGAGCCGAGCTCGGGTCTCCCTTTCGCCTCCATAAATTCGATTCTTTCCAATCTGAGCTCGTCGTTGAGTTCTAGCGGTTTAGGTAGGTCGGGACAACTCCTGAAGGGATACACATCCTTGCTCGCTTCCACCTCCAGGTACAGTTGAGCCTTCGCCTCTTGCTGGAACTTGGTGCGTCGGCCCATCGCTCCCTGCAGTTTCAAGGTCAGACCGGATGTAGTTTCCGCTACTTTAAGATGTTTCTCCGAGTTCTGTATCCTCTTGTACCGTAGATAAAAATGCATCGCTTCGACGTTGAAAAGAGTTCGTAGGAGATCGTCGTCCAACAGTTTGGACGTCTCGATCTCTCGGATCAACGATTCTGACTTTTCCAGGAGAATTTCGGAGGACTCTTCAAGCACGCACGTGTGCAGAAAATTGGCCCTCAGTTCCCACCAGGCACACGTTTCGTACTTGGAATGCAGTTCCTTACAAGAGAATATTGTTTTGGCAAAGTAGAGCAACTCCGGCTTTGACATATTGTCATTGCACTGATCGTTCATGGTTAGCGCCTGGGATGCCTCCTCCCTGAAACCTGATAACCAGACGACGTCCTCTACATCCTCGGGACCTGTCCAGTTACATTGGACAAAGTAGTAGAGGGCAGATATGCCCGCCAACATGAAATCATTATGCAAATTCTCCTCGGATTCCAGAGAGTTCCGAATTTTCACCTCCATATTGCTATCATCCAACAAGAATTGGCGGCTCAGCTCGTTGTAATGTTCGTTGAGCGTTTCCCCATACTGGCCCGTCAAAATACCACTTATCTGCGGTGTTGGAGTGAAATCTGTGGAATAGTATTCTCTATTTTTCTGGTACGAAATAATCACAGTCAAGAACAAAATAGAATTAAAATGGAGTCAAATCATGGAGCGTTCAAGTATTCGCTCGATCGAACTAGCCGGCTTACCTTCAACTTTTTGAAAATTCGTCAACAATCGAATGTGCAATAATTCGTGTTCTGTTTTGTCGGCGCTCATTTTCGACCAGTAGAATCACAGTGGTTAACCTTTCAATGCGAGCAAAAAAGCACGATGGAATGTTGCTGTTGAATAAATATTTTTTTTTAGTTGTTACATCGGTGATTGTTTTCCGGCGTAAATAACGTTTAAAAGATGCGAGCGGTATGCACATGTGCGTATTTATTACGTGATGAGTGCGACATAACCTCCATGTAATGCGTACGATCGATCTTATCGGTAGGAAAACACGCTCTTTGAGTACACGTTTCAAAACTCGCCCGATTGATGTCACTGATTGACCGGCTCAACAGTAGCGCCTCAACCAAGCCGGGCTTGCGTCCTTCGGTCAACGAAGTCAGATGTGCATAGAAGGACAGTTCTTAAGGATTATATGTGCCGATTCTTCTGGGGGCTGCCCCCATGGGTAGTTCTCGAGTAGCGGCGCTGGCGGCGGTTTTCATTCTCGCTCTCGCTTTCTCTCGTTGGGAGAACGATGGCGTCCTGCTTACCCCTGTAGATGTTATGCTTTGGGGCATAGTCGTGACCTGCTTCCTCTTATAGGTATTGCAATATACAAGATGTCCATGAAATGGGGGTTGGTGGCGAAATTCTGATTCGACAGACACAAGCATGCATAGTTCCCCGATCAACCCCTGAATTATTATTAATATTTCAATACATCCACCATTTGATTCGCCTTTAACTCTTCATTTCCAGGGAAAAATGTCAAAAAAATATTCTAGAAATGTTTTTTGCATTTTCCCAGTCTAATTTTGCACTTTCGGCAAAAAATCGGACATAATCATAATCAGCAGAAAATTTCCGATCAAATACACCCTTTTAAAAGTATTAAAACGAAAAAAAAAATTTTTTCGACCTTCCGGGCCCACTTTGCCGGAATCGCAAAAATCACGATATTTCAAAAGGACGTAGAGTGAGAGTGAGCTTCTCGAAGGCGATCGGGATACATTTGGTGAGTCTGGAAAAGGTTTTTGCCTAACTTAAATAATGGCGTTGGATTCATATCGATATCTCTAATAGTTTTCCCGGAAAGTCCACTTGAAAAATGGCTAAAAAAACGCAAAGGGGTATTATGGAAAAATTTGCAAAAATCGATGGTTCAACTTTGAAATTCTGCCAAAAATCGAAAAATGATCCGATTTTAATTAATAAAAAAGCATTTTAAAGAGAAAATCATAACGAAGAGATCCAGCGAAAAGTGGAGTACCAAATCCCAAAGGGAAAAAAGTTATCGATGATTTAGTGAAAAAAGGTATTTTGCCCAAAAATCGAAAAAAATTTTTGATTTT
>JAPYZI010003330.1:0-23896 GCA_030523105.1 Ophioninae sp. A BG-2022a | reverse complement strand
CCCCCCCCCCCCCCCACCCCCAAAAATAAATAAATAAATAAATGAATAAACGCTTGCGCGTCAATCGTCTCGATTCTGTGAAAAGACAGTTGGAACGAAACCCCTCTAGTAGCATTCCAACGATGAAAGCGTCAGCCTCTAGAATTGTTTCCGACCGACCGAAATAACGATTCCAATGAATTCTATCGCGTCGGTACGAGACACGAGGACGATAAAATAAATAGATAGAGAAAATTTAAAAAATTAAAAAAAAAAAGAAAAGAACTAAAAAAAAAAGAATTTTTTTAAACCGAAACGTGGCCAAGTTAGACGAAAAACTCGGTAGAGACTTGCCTAGCCGCGATGATCTCGTTTTACGCAATTACTTTTTATTCCGAAATGTTTGGGCGTGTGTGTGTTAAATTTGTGTGTACGTGAAAACGAGGGCTTGAAGTTCGCATCGTTGCCAACGCAACGAAATTAAACACTCGTCACTACTTTGTATTTCGTTATTTTCAGCAGTACGCTTTTTATCTTGTTTCTTCGAACGTTAGGTATCGAATTTTTGAATCCTCAATTATTAATTTCGTATTATGGATATCTAAACGAAACGCGAGTTATTATCGCTGATGAAAAATTTCGATAAATTGGAAAATAATAATTGTCGTTACGTTGCAACATTGTAAACTTCAATCTCGAGTACGTCAGAGAAAAAGAGAGAGAGAGAGAGAGAGAGAGAGAGAGAACGAGAGGGATCATTGTGATATTTGACTCTCTTATTATATTTACCGCGTAAAAAGCCAGTATTGATCCGCCTATGCGCTTGAAACGCGGAAAAAAAAGGAACGCGAAAAGAAAAAGCAAATCGAAAGAAAATCCCTTCGCCGTTATTATTATTATCATAATCGTTATTATTATTATGATTATGATTATGATTACGATTATTATTATGATTACAATGACGAAAAGAGAAAGACGAGGATCGTTGAAAGCGTTATCGATACGCGTGTAATTAATAACTTCATTTGTACATCGGCTTATTAGCGTGCTAGTCAATTTATCCTGAATCTCGATAGACTTTAAGTAAGCTGAATCGTTGTCGCGATCATGTTGATTACGTGACAACCGCAATTATCGCGAGCAATACGGAAATTATTAAAAAAAAAAATGAAAAAAAAAAATAAAAAAAATACGAAGGAACGAACGAAGGGCAGCCGTCAGGAGCGGAAAAACTCGTCCAATTATAATCACGTAACTTATGGGTGTGCGCCGCGTGTCTGCCGAGTGTATGTGTCTCCGTGTGTCCGCGTCTCTGCGCCGCGTGTGCGTCTGTTTTTGCGTTTGTGTGCCTGTACACGAACGCTTGACTCGACAGTGTTGTGCTATGTATAACGAAGACGGAAGGAGGATTAAATCGATTGCATCAATTCTCACGATAACTCCAACTCCGTCTCGGTTATTTACGCGTCGTTTACTCTTTTGTTTTGTTTTTTGTTTTTGTTTTTGTTTTTTTTTTTCTAATTTTTCATCGCACCGAAGTTTGGATCGTTGCCGCGTGTTTCATGATCTTTAAACACAATTTTTTGATTTCTCGATCGCTTGGTAAAAATCTTAAAAAGCATCGAATTCCTCGATTTTTCGTAACTGAAATACGTGGAAAGACAATTTTGGGAAAGAATTACGTTTTTTGTTTCGAAACGATTCAAGCTTCGTCTTTGTTTTTTTTTTTCGAATCTAACAACAGATCCTTCGAGTGAAAAGATTTCATCGTTTATTGTTTTTTTATTCTTATTTTTATTCTTTAATATTCCAACGTACCGAAGTTTGGATCGTTGCCTCGTGTTTCATGATTTTTAAACACAATTTTTTGATTTCTCGATCGCTTGGTAAAAATCTTAAAAAGCATTGAATTCCTCGATTTTTCGTAACTGAAATACTTCGAAAGAACATTTTGGGAAAGAATAACGTTTTTTGTTTCGAAACGATTCAAGCTTCGTCTATGATTTTTCCGAATTCAACAACAGATCTTTCAGGTGGAAACAAATGTTTTATGGGCAGAGGTAAGAATACAATTAATTACGAAAAACAAAACAGAGCGAGAAAAGAGGTCGAAACGATAAAAATAAAAACACCGTTCGATCATATTTTCGTTAATCTACATCAGATAAACAATTTCAGCCATTTTTGAACCGCGAATTAACGAAGAAAAAAAAGAAAAAAAAAAAAAAAAAACGTTTCGTCGATTCGCTCGCAATCGGGATCTCCAATTGAATACGGCTCGTATTTCAGCTATTCGATATTTCCGCTTGGCTTATTTGTCTCCGTAAAATCGTGACAATTTTTGTATCCGCTTTGGGAGATTTGCGTACGCATCCCGCATTACGGATGAGTTTAATTCTTCGACGTTTCCGATAAAACGGTCCCTCGGGTAGATCGGGTCCGCTTGTTTCGCGGTGGTACCAATGCAATTATTCGGAATCGATACCGACGTGACCCGAATCTCCCCGGACTTTTATTTCCATCGAAACGTGGGCTTCGATGTTAAAGGTCGGAAGGGGATGAAGCGGATGAACCGGGCAAACGAGTGCGAGCCTCGGGCTCGAATTCGTGACGCTTCAAAAACACTCTTCTTCCTAAATTTTTTTCCCTCTTTCTCATTTTTACCGCGATCCCCGAACTTGTATCGCGGTTGACCCTATCCAATGACTTTTTCTTTTCGATTATCCCCCCCCCCCCCCTTCAGCCGCTCTCACCGCTGTTTTATCATCATTATTATTGCTTGTAATTTTTTTCATTCTCTTCGTCGTTTAACGCCCCCTTAAAGGGACTCGAGAGTACGAAAGGTGCGAGGAGGAGAACCGAGAGTTCGTTCGGGTTCGTATTATTCCAAGAGAAAGCTGAGGGTCGTGGAAACCCTGACGCGAAAACGAGGAACACGAGTTTCGCGTGCTCCAAACTTTTCATCTCAAACCCTCTTAAAAGTCAGCCTTCTTGAATCCAGGATTTATGCATTACGAACTTTTGCTGCGATGCTTTTAAAAGATTATTTTCTTTAACATTTTTGAAATACGTACGTTTGAAGAAAACGTACACTTCGGTCGAGTACTTTTCCAAATAACTTATGATCGTGGAATGTACACGATGAACGATCGTTATTCGTTCTTACGTAAACGAAGTTCAAGACTGTTTTCATTATTTCTTTCGAAATGACAAGTGAAATATTTAAATGTCGATAAAAATGATAACGATACGGTTAATCCGATTTGTTATCGCGTTGGTTGCATCAATAACGCTCCAAAGTATTCCCCAGTGAGAATGCTTTCTACGATTCGGCAGAAGGTTTCTTCGTTGCTCGCGTATTCGCTACGAAAATTACTGCCCTCGTCAAGCTTTAATTTCTTTTCAAGGATAAAAATGCCGCAGTGAAAAAAAAAAAAAAAAAAAAAAAAAAAAAAGAGACGAAAGCCAACGCGACGAATAAAAAAAAAGACGATTGGTCGGTATCTAATAAACAATAACAAATTGTATAATAAAAACGAGTGTATCTCTCGCGGGATCTCGTCGAATAATATTCACCATATTCAACCGTTCCCCATACGAAAGTCCATAAATATGTAAAACAGTCACTTTGATGTTTGAAACTTTCGAAAATTTGAGAACCGGGTTCGAATTAACCTCGACGGGAATGCGAGCCCAGTTTGGAGTCGATCGTCGATTTACGAACGAGGCTCGAGTCGGTTGCGTTTCCGGTGGAAGTTCAAGGGCCCTCGAGTGCGACCATCGCTTTCGTCTCGTTTGTAACGAGAACGTTCGTCCCCTAGTATTCCCATAAAAATCTCTAACGAGGCTGAGAGCGTACGTTTTTTTACGGTAGTTCGGGGAACGTCCTCGCGACGGGGTTTCGCGTTGGTTCGTGTCGATTGGCGATGCGACGGACCGTCGACGTCGCATCGCCGCCCAACGCTCGGGAAAAAGCTCGCCCGAGATAATATTGTGCAATATTAGTTCGTAATAGGCCCGTGCGGTGTACGTACATGTACGGAGTATTCTCAAGGACGAAAGCACCGCAGCAGCCAGCCACCGATTGGTGGGTCTCACAGTGCGGCTGGTATACGCGCCCCCCCCCCCCCCTCCCTTCCAACACTCTTTCCTTCCTTCAACCTTCTTTTCTCTCTTCCACCTCCGTACCTTGTTTACTCGTGTACGAATCCGCACGCCCGTACAAATCTCCCTATCGATCTTCAACCGGTTCCTTTCCACGTTTTCCTCTCATTCCAAAATAGAGCTTTTCCAAAAAAACAACAAACGTACAAAACCCATGTAAGGCTTAGGGCCTAATAAAGCCAAGGTTTTAAATATCCAAAACTACAAAGTCTAACACGAATCGAACTCTCATCGTCCAGTGTCTAACTTTGAATGCCCGCGATTTTTCATAACAATCGCCGCGCTGTCGCGAACCCAAACAAGTTTAGATAGAAGGCAGCGTGTTTGATCCCACGTAGCCGTTTATTCTATTTTGACGTACTTAGACTTTCGAAAACGAATAGTGTTTTCAATATTACGCGGTGAATGTTTATTGTAATTATATATAGTGGTTTATCAGTACTATACGTGTTGCTATCATCGTGTAAGGTTAAAATTGAGGTTTTTATATTTTTGTATATTTTTTTTTGTACGAAGTTACAACGAGTGTCGCTCTATTAAGAAACATTGTTTCGAACGAGGCCCAGAAAACGCTTATTTTTAAAAAAGCTCATAGTTAATAGTAAACATTGTTTTCTGAACCAAAATTATTATTAATATCTTGATTATTGAATGAATCATTGAATCAACATTTTTGTTTTGTATCAAGATTCATGGTTTTTTTTGTACTCAAAGACAAATAAGGTGAGCCTTACATGGGTCAAGTTCTTTAATAATATTTAAGAAACAACCAGGCTGATCGGAGAATAGTTTTGTAAAAGAGAAAAAAAAACCGAGGGACCGGATTGGTCGTAAAATATTAGTCAGGGACGTTTCGTTTCGTGATTTCGCGGAGCGAGAATTGCGCTCGGTTGAACCTGATTAACCTCGCGTCAGTGGAGGATGGATTTGATGGAGACAAAACGGAATTGGCCACGAGAGCTTTGAGAACGTCCTAACCGAGGCTATCACGATAATGTATGCTTGATGATACGAGCAATGAATAACGGAGAGGGACTCCTAGCGGACGATCAATGACAAGTGATAATGCTCCAAGGGCATATCCCGGGTACTGCGATTTCCGTTCTACCTTAAAATACGATATCATTTTCGGCTCTCTCGACGAGCTAATTACTCCAGCTGCCACCGAACCTCCTCCTGGGAAATTGTCATTTTTCCGTTACGCGGAATACGGAAGTGTCATGGAATTCTCGATTACTCCGGGCTTCCAACATCAGATATTTCATTTCGCAGATTGTATTATTTTGTTCCAAAATAAAATTCATATTCGAGGATTTTTAAGGGGGTCCTTTAGTTTCTCGGGTCGATTAAATTGATTTTTTTTTCTTCACAAATCAGATCTACAACTTGTGTAGAAAATGTGTGCCAAAGGATTTTTGGATATTCGAAGTGGTTCGCGAGTTACGGCCCTGAAACGGAGCAGGCAACGGGTTTTTCTCGAAAACTCCATTTTTCGAAACAGTGACCACGATATTTCAGAAACTACCGCACCGATCTTGTTCAAATTTATACAGCATCTTTGATACGTCATAAGCCAGCGATTGGCCTAGGATTATCATGATTTCTCCGATAGTTTTTTTTCTACACAGCGAAAAACTTAAGAAAAAATGAGTAAAAAATAGAACGTCATTTTCAAAAGTGTATAAAAAAGTCAATTCTTGTTATTTAGAATTCACTCTACGTCAATCGCTAGTATTAAACGTGAAGATTAAAATGCCGTTTGGTTTTTTGATTTCCGATAAGCAGAACAGACGCAATCTTGGTCACCGTCGAGCACCTCTTGTACTTGATGTTTTCCCGTCGTCCGCTATAACTTTTATTCAATTACATATTTAGACTTCAAAAAATTTGTAAAGCTTATTTAAACGTTAATAAAGATTATGCAAAAACAACGAGACTGATCGTTTCGATGGTTTGCCCTTAAAAAAATTATTGAAGAAGCCGTAAAAAAAAAACAGCCGAGAAACTATAAGACTGCCTTGATTGAAGGAAAGAAATCCTCGGGTGGTAATGAAAAAAGAAGAATAAATATTTTCTGAAAAGGTGGGTCGAATATTTTGGAATTGTTGATGATGGTAGACTTCGGCGGCTCTACACGTGTGCAACGAGTATAAGATCGATACATGTATATATATATATATATATATATACATATACAGATTGATAAGGTTACTCGTGTAGAGTGACGCGTTCGACAGCCGCGTATTATAAACCGGTCAGGGTCACTGGCGGAAGCTTTAGCCTTACGATTCACCATTGGGCAGAGGTTGCTCACGAGAATACAACGATTATATGGAACATGCCGAATGCTAAGTTCGATCGACTTCCCTTCAAAACACTTCCTCCTATTTATTTCTTTTGTCCTATTATTTTCATCATTTTTATTATTTTCTATCAACTGCTTCCTCATTGGTACGGGTGATTAGCGATTTTTACCCGTCCCCAGCCTTTTCACGCGTCTTTATTTATACCCCGTTTGGCATTAACTTCCCTATTCAATACCCCATCAAAACCTAATCGTCATTGCGACCATAGCCGACTTTCGCTACGCTGAATCGCGTTTCCCGAGGGCACGGGGAAACCGTGAAAAACCCTTATCGGTATAGACGGCCGTGTAATTCTTGTTGGTGTACGGACTTGTTGTCGAAGCGTGTACATCAAGGCTTCAGAAAAATCGACTTCCCCTCGCTTATTGGTCGATGCGCCAGCACGGCTAACCGGTCACCGCACCAAGTATCGGACCGCTCAGCCACCAGCGTCCGTCCTATTATTTTGATCATTTGTTTTTTTTTGTCACGTTTTTCTTCGTTGGTTTTGTTGGGCCTTTCCCTCCGTCAACGCTTTTTTATTCCTTGATTGATATCCTCGCCACTAGCGTTTTTGCAATTGCGTTAGTTTCGGATAATTCATAATTACTCGAACATTCGTAACGATGCTTTGACTCGTGATTGTACTGATTTGACGATCGAAAATTTCAAAATCGGTTACTTCCTGTCCTGCTTTAATCATCCGTGTCCTGTGTGTCCGTGTTCTCCAATCATAAATCGATAGCTCACGAAATCGTACGTACCTTCGCTGTGCAAGCATAAATTTTTTTTTTTTGTTCGACAGTGACGAATCGATCGAATTCATTTGTTTCGGATACGCGTTTATTAATTACGTATACGAAAGTACCTTCCGGGTTTATCGATGAAAAAAGAATCAGTTATTTCGTCGAGTGTCGATGATGGACCACGTTCGTCCTTTCTCCTCCTCTCTCTTCGTTTAGCCTCGATCTAAATAAGCTTCTTTTTCTAAATAAGCCGAACCGTTGGAACGATTAATTGATTTTATTCTTTTTTTAATTGATTTATAAACTCGCTTCAATCGAGTCGAATTAAATTATCCATCGATGGAAATTGTCGCAACGGGTTGACGAATTTCTACTCGATTAAGCGTGTACTCGAAATATTTTTTCGTTTCCTCGTTATCAATTAGTACAATTCTTTTTTCTGGTACAATTGATGAAGAGTTTCGGAGTTTCGTCACTCGTTGCGTTATCGAGGGAAACAGCGAGTACCTATAAATATTGCATTTGAATATTCGAGTTTCTCTTATCGCTCGTAATACGCACGCGTTATCGCGACGTGTGTTAAAGCCCGCGTTTGTAATCGTTCCACCCCGAGATTGTTCTTGCTTTTCTCGGGAGCTCATAAATTTGGAAAAATGCACGGATCTTTCGAGGCGTTACGGTGATCGATGTCGCATCGATCACGGCGCAACGTTGAGCTCCGGGATAGAGACCGGGCTGAAGAAAAAAAAAAAAAAAATAAAAAAACGAAGAAAGAATAAAAGAAAGAAGGAACAACAGCAGGAACAACGTCTGAAGGGGCAAGCACGGTCGACGGTCCGTGATCGATCACCGTTCGCGTGACGAGTCAACTTTTACGAGTCAACTTTTACATTCGATCCGTACAGACGGACGTACGAAAGGTTACAGTTTACACATAATGTAATCAATGGTATCGCAACGGACGTTGCATAGAAATGCACGACGAACGGACCCTTCATCAAACCGATAAGGTCTGATAGATATTTAGAATTTTGCAACCACTTTCCCTTTTCTCCCTCCCCCCTCTTTCTCTCTCCCATTTCTCTAGCTCCGTCGTATTTATCGTCGCGCGCAGTCGTGTAATACAATACGTACGGACTCTCGTTATTTTAAATTTATAATATATTTTATCACGCAACGATTATCGGCTTTCTCGTGACTCTTTTCACACCTGCTGATTATTTATTTATAAATAATTTAATATTTAATAGGCTCTCAGCATTTACGACTGAATTAGCCTTTCCGGAGGGTCGATGATTCGTTAATTCATCGAACAGAGCGATTAACGCTTCCCGTTCCGAGATTATTTCAATCGATTCCAAAAATGATCATCTTTAAAAGGAAAAAAAACCGAAAGCGTTCGATCCGTGGAAGCGAACTCGAAAGTATCGTATCGCCGGGTTGTTCGTTTGGTTAGGATTTTCGATTCGTCGTTTGGCTCGTTCCGAGTCAACGTTGAGCTCAGGCTTGAATCCAACTGTTCCGCAGTGGGTTATCCGGGCCTCTCTCGCCCACGCGTAAATTTCGCGTATAGACATTTTATACCCTTGTAAATAGGTATCGAGAGTAATACGTGTGAGGAAGCTTCCGATAAGCGGCGTGTACGTGTTTTACGTACGCGATGGTGTTACCGCCGCGGGACAATCGATAAGTCGCCGCGTGCATTGGGTCAAGACCGAAAGACGCCCGAAACGTTATACCGCACTTTTCTCGGCTTGCGTGCACATCACGGAAATATCTTCATACGTCGAAAGCTCTAGACGACGTTTCTTCGATCGCGTCTCCCTCCCGTTAAGAAACTAAAGAAAAGGACAAATAAAACGATGACAAAGAAAACGAAATAAAAGGAGGAGATTGAAAAAAATAATAATAATAAATAAAAGAAAAAAAGGGAAGCTCGGAAAGGAGGCGGGGAATGGTGAGACGCTTTCGATCGCGCGGGTCCACGAGGAATGCTTCTTTTGCCAAGTGGTTTCGAGACGGCGAGACTCCTCGGCCGACTCGAAGGCCAATCGTCGATTCGAATTTCTATTCTCGATCCTCGAAACGAAATCTTTAAATAGATGGATTCAAATGAACAATCGTCGAGAGCGATCGGAACGAAAAAGCTTGTTTTTGTTTGTTTGTTCGTTTGTTTTTACGGTGATGAGTTTTTCGAACGTTTCGGAGTTCGGAAAAATCGAGGTCGAAGGGTGTCTACCGTTTTAGTTTTTATTCGCCTAGAAACGGTTAGCTCGAAGAACGAGGCTGAAAAAAAAGTGTCCTCTCGTTGTTCTTCGGTATTTCCGAGTCTCAGTGTTAAAGCGAGAATATCCGGTGCTCCGTTGCACGTTTGTAAACGCAGAAGTATCGAGATCTCGTATCGCGCGTTGATTGCTGTTTCCCGTCAAGCCTGCCGAGCGTTATTAAAATGCACAGCGCGTGATTCAAGCGACAATCGCTTGGTCACGAAATATTTACGATAGCGTCGCAACGATTCCACTTTTTTTTATTATCTGGGTAGATCACTGGGGTATAACGAGTGGTAAAAAAAAAAAAACAAAAATTGTAACGCCGGCTAAGCGTTGTTTTCCATTCGTTGATGCGATTTTAACGAGTGTCGAATAATATTGAAGAAAAAAATACGTTTCCTTCATTTTCCATGTTTATTCATAATAATCCATAAATACGAGTAACTTCGCTCATCAACTCGGACCGATCAATTCGAAAATGTCATTTCCGAAAGAGTTTCGATCGATGAAACAACGCGTGACACTGATCGTGATAATTTGACGAACGCGTAACTACCACGCGTGATCCTGGCTGATGGGAGTCCCTTCCCGCCTGTTACTAAAAAGGGAATTCCAGGGTTGGTTGAGTCTCTCATGAAAAGCCGATTTCGATCGGCGGAGCGGAGCTCATCGGCGCGTGTTATTCTCCCGACAAGATCAGCCTCATCTCGCGGACGTTTCGCGACGCTCTCCTGTACGCGCAGCCAGAATTCTTCGCTGACGTCAAGGTGTGTAGTACGCATCGTTCGAGTATTCGCGTCACGATTGCCAAGCTTTCCTGGTGATATTGCGACGGAGCCAACGAGCGTTCGAACGGCTCTCCCTCGGTTACCGACCAGTTTATTTTTTACTCCGTTTTTTCATCGTCTTTGTTCGTCCTTCCATCGATTAGCTCCGACGAATTTGGATTGGAAGACGTCGTTCACCGGAACAAGCGTCGTCGACGAACGAGACGCGAAGAACTGGTCGAGGTTTCAGGGTTTCTGTCAAGGTCGCGTCCTCGATACGAATCATCAATGACGCTGTTGTTTATCCCACCGTAGAATTGCTCGCCAGACGCTGAGTTTCGGATCTGGAATCACCGCCGCCGTCTTATCCAATGTCTGCAGTGGTCGAGTTGCATAAGCTCATTTCCAGACGAGTCGTTCTCCGTGGCGCGTCGGGTGCGATAAATTACAACGCAGAACTTTCAATGCGGGAGTCGAATGGCTACAGGGTGTCCCGCGAAGGAATCTCGTCCTTTGAACGGGGGGTTGCTGATTAAATTCTCGGTTCCCGGATCAACCCCTGAATTATTATTTATTTTTACAGCCAGTTAATCAGGCCGCGTGGTCTTGCGTCGGTGAGCAAACGTATTACGGTAGCGGTTACAAAATTCGAAATAATTATTAAAATTTAAAGGTTTAGTGTCATATCGCAGGTCCGTGTCGATGTATTGTTATACCTTGAAGACAAATCCAACATTTAATTCAACTTGAACTCTTCGTTTCTAGGGAGAAATGACAAACAAATATTTTTGAAAGGTTTTTTTCCCCCAGTCTAATTTTATACCGTCGGCGAATACTCGGGCATCTTCGTAATCGGTCGACAGTTTTCGATTAAACAGACTCTTTTAAGAGTTTATAAAAGGAACCAAAATGGTCGACTTTTCCGGCCACTTTTCGTCCTCGTGCTCTGGGGATCGAATTACATCGAAATTTACCAATAAAAAAATATTGGTTAATTTCGATTAACTTTTTTTTCGATTTTTGGGGAAAAAAGGTTTTTTCGCTAAATCATTCGTAACTTCTTTTCCTTCAGGATTCGACGCTTCACCGTGTCCTCAATCTCTTTCTTCTGATTTTATCTACGAAGTGCCTCTTGAATTATCAAGTTCCGATGATTTTTCGATTTTTGTCAGAATTTCAAAGTTGGACCCTCGATTTTTGCAAACTTTTCCATACATTTGTCTTTGTCTCTTTTTTTGCGATTATTCAAGTGGACTTTCCGGGAAAACTACACGAGATATCGATACGAATCCAACGTCATTATTTAAGTCAGGCAAAAAGTTTTTCCAAACACACCAATGTAATCTCCATAGCGTATAAGAAGCCCATCCTACGAACTTTGGAAATATCGTGATTTATCAAGTTCCGTAAAAGTGGCCGGGTAAGTCGAAACTTTTTCTTTCCATTTGAAGTCTATTAAAAGGGTCTATTTAATCGAAAATTTTGCCGCTGATTAGGAATATTCCCAGTTTTTGCCGAAAGTATAAAATTAAACCGGGGAAATGCGAATAACCTTTGCGCAATATTTTTTCGATATTTGTCCCTGGAAATGGGGAGTTGAAGGCGAATCAAATTTCGGATTTGTCTTCAAGGTATAAAAAAGTACGTCGTCGCGGACCCTCGTGGCTGCCTCAAAAGACTCAGAATTTCATCTCCATTTCACGGATGACATTTTTTACACGGGTCACCCTGTATAGCTCATACTTTGCTGGAGGAAGGATCACGAGTTTCATTCCACTTCTCGAATCTCGATTCACGAATTTCCTCTTTCGTTAAAAATTCCAACGAAAGTACAATTTCTTTCAAGTCCGTTCGACACTCCGGTAGTTCCATTAGGATCGTCCGTGCGAAAGATGTTGGAATTGAATACCGATTGAAAATCAGAAAACTTTGGACTCGCGTTTTACGATTCCCTGGATGATCGCAAGATACAACATTCCTGTGCGACATTCCGCGCTCTTTCGTCTTAGTCGGTGACTCGACGATTGATGATTCACCGATTAGCATCGCCCGATATCGCACCAATTTTGTGGTCAGACGTTTGCACAAAGGAATGGAACGGTAGCGCATTAAAGTACAATAAAGAACAATGAGTTACGTTGCCAGTCGATAAAAAATATGGTACAGTTCGGACGATCCGGTGTTCGTCTAGATTCGAAAAGAGCTTCTTTGTTCGTTTTATTTTTGAAAGACCGTTGCATCCTTGAGAAGCAAACAAAGAGAAAGACAATTGACTTCAACGGATGTAAAATAACAGGTCCGCGCGTTCGTTTTTTCTGTACGAAAAACTAGCGGGAGCAAAGTGCGACGAAGATGCTTGGATTATTGATCCAACGATTGGTATTTTTCCCATCGAAATCGAGGCTAGGCTCTTCATTCGTTCCCGTCCCGACGAATCCAAGAATCATCCTCGAATTATTGCTCCAATTGGGATCGCGATTGGAATATCATTGAGGTGATTTTCCACTCGAGTGACGTTAACTGAAGCTCGAAAACCAAAGTCCTCGCTGGGAATAACGTCAACCTGATGTTACAACCACGCGTTATCTTTTTTTTTTTTTTTTCTTCTATTCGTATTCTATTTTTTATTCTCTCGCGAATATACAACGCGTTTGCGTAAGTCGTTTCTGCCAGTGGAAATCGAAGTGAACGGAAAACTGGCGTAGATTCGAGTCTTCACGCCTGACGACTGGATTTTAGCCTTTCTCTGCCGTTTCCGATTTACCAGCGTGCAACGTGAATGCCTTCGACGCGTGTTCGTTTGACTGCACGATGAAACGAACACGGCCGGTCTCCGCACCGCGGGAAACGCCAATCTTTTTTTTCCAAAGACTTTCAACCATGCTCCATCAGCCTGTAAATTCAGGTACAGCGATGACTATTTTTTACGGACGAAAAATGTCGGCTCGGAGTCAAAACAGGATGACACTTCTGCCCTGCAATCCTCGTAATTAGGGTAAAGAATATATGTAACGGTGGACCATTAAAGTCGAGTCCCAGTTACGAGGGTGAAAGAGGAATCAAATATTCATGGGGTAGAAGGAAAAAAGAAATTGACCGTGGACGATAATGAAGCGGTGCACGAGGGAGGAACGCGAGCGCGATTATTTACGAGTTTACCGGAAGTCGAGTCGCAGCGTGACGTATATGGGAAACACGTAAAAGAAACAGGTGGCTGGTGATGAAAACGCAGCGGATGTGTCAATTTGACACCCGAGTGTAACCGAGATCTACATTATTTTAAAATATTCTCTTTGAATTCAGAGACGACTAGTAAAAAATATTTATTCCCCAACACTGTTTTTTTTTTAACTCGCTTCGATATCTGGGCAAATTTTTCATAATCTTTTGTTTGAAAAATAACATCGGTCGCTCCGCGAGTCGTTGGAAAAATTTGATTCGATCGTTGATTGTCGAGCCACCTGTCGAGCGTTCCGTTCGTTCCGAGAGATCGAAAATAAAAATAGTAACAATGTTGGTTTCCTTGTATAGTTAGTTGTATTTCGTAACGGCTAAGCGACGGTTCGTAGACCATGGGCGAACACGAGAGTTGCATCGCTTGAGTCATGCTACCTCTCAATTATATTCTAACGCTCTCTTGTTACGTACGTAACCATTATGTAGTTCACATACGACGTAATTGATGTTTCTCGATAAATAGACATTACGTTGTTGCGCCGGATAAAACGTACCGAATCACAATATTGCCGTCGGGAACTGAGCTCGGCACGCGTTAAAATTGACACCTGTCAAATACGAAGGGACGCGCGAAATACGTTTCGTCGTTGAAGAAACGTGTTTCGTTCAAGCGTAAACGCGGCCTTTACGATTCGATGTCGAGAGGACGAACGTTGAATAAACAAAGACAATTTTTTAGTAAAATTACGTGCAATGAAAAAATTAACGCATCGCTAAAATAATGAAAACAAAAATCGATCGACATTATTCTCACGAGCCATTTTTTTTGTTGAATCATACTTTCGTAAATTATTTATACGTTCGATAGCCCTGCCAGACGGACCAGTAATATTTAATCTCGTCTGATGTCAATTTAATTGCGGTTAATTCGTGTCTCGGTTGGAGCGTTTGCACGAGATCCTTCAAATATTTATCAAATTATCAAACTGATACGAGGGCCACTCGTCCACTCGAGTAGACAAATAGAGAGTCCCGTTATCTCATCGATATCGAACAAATCTGTTTTCTCTCGAACGATGTTTGAACGTTAAGGGGGGATAGCGTTAATATTTTATCATTGATCGGAAGCTTCGAGTACTCGTTTCGTACTTTTTTTTTTCGTCAAGTATGGACATTTGAAAAAAATTGCAAGAATCGATACTGCATTTTTCCAACGTAGCTATATATATATATATTCGTAACTAGGAATTTGAATTTACACATCCGTTTATAAGCATCGCGCGACTGGACTCAGTAATCTTCGAGTTTCCTCGAGTTCTCGCGATCTCTGATGTTTATTGAAAAAATAAGTAAATTGAAAAAAAGAAAAAAAATGGCTGGAAAGTCTCGCGTTTCATATGCACCTCGCGCGAGCCGCTTTTAATGCGTAATCCACTTTGCAATTGCTGCTCGAGTCGCGTAGACGTAGAATGAGCGTCTTTTGTACGTCGTATTAGTCTCGCAAATTATATTTCGTCGTACGCTCGCGTCCGAGCTATATCGAGTGACAACATCAAGGGATGCGCGGGATTGCCAAGAGTGCGCCGCGAAACATATTTTTTTTTTCCCGGTTGTGAATAACACGCGTCGAGGAACTTCCACGAGACTCGTGTTTCCATTAAAAACGCGCGCATACGGTGGAGCCCACGAATCTCATCTTCGCGGTGATAAAAAAGGAAAAGGTTCGTTACGCATCATCGTGTGCAAGCTGACTCACGGTGAACCACCTTGAAGAGCGAGGAGCACTGAAACGCCTATACCTGGCTGGTTGGATTGATACCTATAGTAGTAACAACGGCCTCAACGCGTTGGCTGTGTCTCGGATGCTCTCACTGTACCGGTTTCTCTCGAATCCACGATCAGTGAACGGGTACTCGATGCGGACACAAGCCCGATAGATTCGATAGATGGATCGTGTTATTTCACATTTCAGAATTCATCGGTTAGTTGGACGAGATACTTGGCATTGATGGACGGACCGCATGTTATTGAGTGTTAACCACTGTTTGATTTATGTCGACGGAGCGCGAGGTTTGCTCTCGAGGGGGGAAGTTTATTCAGCAGTGTCAATGCGCCGTGAGCATTGATTCTGCTGCGAAAGGAAGCTTTTATCTACCGCTGATACGTTAGAAAGCTGCGGCTGATCGTCAACTGTTGACAAGCTAAAAAAAAAAACAAAAAACGGATGGTACTTTGCCGATTGCTGGTAAATTACCGACGGATGGTGCGTTACCGATTGTCGGTAAGTTACCGGTGGGAGGTAAGATACCCACCGATGGTGCCGGCGTACAATTTTCCGCTTGTACAAACCAGCGAGTGCTACGGTCATACGGAAAACTGGTTTAACTTCTGTTCTTGGAGCGAGCAACGGAGATTCCCATTTTTTTAATAGAATAATACAAAAAAAAGATGTTTTCCAATTTTGGAAAGGACGTCGATTCGTGTCATTATAAGATTATCGAATGAAACAAATCTGATTCATATTTATTCGGTTCAGGAAAAAAAGTCCCGAGTTGGAGCTTTGTCGAGTTTAGCGTCAATTTCCGCCGATACGGAAAATAGGCAGGAAGAGATAAAAATATACGAAGAGAATACGAATGTGAGCGTTTACTGTTGTTAATTGCGGACAAACGGGTCGCACGCTACTTGGCTCATAAATAGAGAGAGAGATAAGATTCGGGATTGCGGATACTTCAATTATCTTCAAATTTATGAGTTTTCTCCCTAGCTCACGAGTCAGTGCCTAGTCACGGATATACTTTTGGAGTTGCCTCTCCGTTGCGTACTCCCCCGAACAACATCTCCCGAGCAAATTGTTAGACGTTTTCCTCCCGGTGATACCCGCCAGCGGTTCCATTTTTTTTCGCTTATAAATATATGCGGTATCGCGGTCTCGTTTCTACACGGCGAGTCTCGAACATATTTAGCCCCTCGGGCGAACGGAGAATATTAAATCGCTCGACCCCTGTGTCTCGAGTAGAATTTCTTCGGTTCCGATCCGCGAGTTCGGTGAGCATTGCGTGTCCCTTTGTCTCTCTCACTGGGTCGTCAGCCGGAGACAAGGATTATTCCATTTATGTATCTCGACGGTTTCGCGTCCTCGTATTTTTCCCGATATTTACTATCACACGGGAACACGAGAAACTACATTTCCATCCGTTTGTACATCTCCGAACTGTCACGGTGAAATACTTTATTCAATTTTAATATTCAAGCACATCTGCCCCTGGGTCTCTTTCAGGTTTATTTTTATTCCCGGAAAATCCTACGGAACGCAAAAACATTGACGAAACCACGTTTCCGGATATGGAAAACAACGGTTTTATCGATGGACGAATTTCGTTCGTCAAAGTTTTGCAATCGTAGACGAAAAGTCGCGATCGTCGCGCCGCGTCGTTACCGACCTTGGCGAATAGTCGTTCGAGCCACCTTTCCGCGCGTACAGTCTCCAGGACGTTCTATCCGCTTTATACCAGTCCACATATACGACTTCGTTTCGTATTTACAGCTGCGGTCAGCTGTGAGCGACAATAACAGAGCACGCAGAGACCAACGCTCGAACACGTGTCGACGCGGCATACCTAAGCTCGTTATACCTCGGAAAACGAACGAGAAATTTAGAACGAGCGTAGGACCGATCACCCTTGAAAGACGAACGAAACGGATCGAGAATTATTCAAGTTGAAGCAACTCCAAGAGTTACCCCTACTTTCGTCTTACTGTTTCGGCCATTTTCAAAGTTACCGGTTAAATAGCATTTTTTTTTAAATAACGATTCGACCGAATAACGATTGATCGATACTGAACGTACGAAGGCGACGAAGTTTACAGATCTCACCAGATGAGAGGTGGAAAAATAAGTGACTTTTAGGAATTATTATCTCGATAACTAATCGCTCGATTTCATCCGATTTTTTTAAAATAACGATTCGACCGATTGATCGATACTGAACGTACGAAGGTGACGAAGTTTACAGATCCCACCAAATGAGAGGTGGAAAAATAAGTGACTTTTAGGAATTATTATCTCGATAACTAATCGCTCGATTTCATCCGATTTTTTTTTATTCGAAAGAACGAGTATCAAAGTATTTCGACGATTTTTTTATTTATACATATGTCAACTGGAAGGGACGTTATCGCGGGCCGATAAAAATAGAGCGTATCTTACAGGTATCCTCTACACCGGTTCAAGTCTCGAAATTTTAATGGAAATTTTAAAAGAAATTTTAATAATTAATTTGAAAATATAGACGCGGTTTTTAAATAAATGAAAACGCGGGCCTTCAAAGAGTGCGGAATCAGCTGTGGATTTTACAGCCTCGAGTGGATAATACACGTACGCTTTCAGCGACGCGAGCCATTCCTGAACCAACCGGGATGTGTCTCCCTTCGTCGCGTACGCAATTCCGAATCTCCCAGTCTCCCTCCCAGTGATTCGAATCTATACACGCGTCGAGCCGGCGGCGGCGCCCATACATTTGAAAATACGATTCCGCTCGTTACCAGACTCTCTGTACCGCACTTGATCTCCATCGTACTCGAAACACGACGGGCCGGATTGGAAAATTTTAACGCGATAAGAAAGAGTGTCATTGAGCGTCAATTTTCACTCCCGATTGGATAACGATGTTGAATAGTGGATACTTCATTGGTTTCCTGCACGTACGTTTCAATTCAATTATCTTTGGAGTGGGCGGTGATTTTGTTCTCACGGTCCTCGTCCGTTCTTTCTTTCTTTCTTTCTTTTTTTTTTTTTTTTTCAAAAAGACGCTTTCACGACGCTCTCGTCGAATGAGTATTCCCGTAAATGTGGGATTTTTACAATCGAACGAAACATCGACGAAAGTCAATAAACTATCCACTTTGAAAGTTGGGAATGAAAAAAAAATATATCTCTTTCGTATCGTTGTATCGTATTATTATTATTTTTATACTTGACTATACTTTGGATAATCAGTGATAGATACTAGTAATAATAAATAATGCGTCAAAAAAGCCGTCAAAGGATTAATTAATTTTCAATTTCGTTGAAATTAATATTCGTTACGATTGATCCTCGCTCGACCTTCGTTCAATTTATATTTAATTATCGCGCTTTGACATACTTTTCCGATGGAAATTGGCTTCATAGTTTCGAGCGAACCGAATTTCACGCGCAGTCGCGAAAACACGTAATATCGAAAGCCAGCGGGGTACGAAATCTCCAGCTGTACTTTTAGCAATTTCTGGACGGGCCGAAACGCAGCGAGGATGCATCCGAGCCGTTTTTCGAAAAACTCCATTGAGCCGTGGATGTTCGATCTAATTTTCAAGCACCGATCGTTAACGTTATTTCCATAGAAATATTAAAAGATCGTTCGAAATAATTTTGATCCCTCGTAGGCCCGGCGACCGTTCGACCGTCTACGCGTCGTAAAACGTTTATTCTTTTGGGTTTTTCATCGCTCGGCTGAACAAGGTTCAGTCGCGAGCGGTATTGTCGCGCCTGCGTGAAGAACTCGCGGTTTTCGAGCGTTGCGCGGGCGCGCGCGGGCCTCGACGGCGCGCTTTTCCGCTCGAGAGTCTCATCGTTGAGACCGAGTCCAGTCGCCCGCGCGCCTCACGAACACCTCCCTGCGCATGGAAGAGCCCGGCAAAGAACGAAAAGTAACAACGAAATTACCGGTAACTTCGTCACCGGCTGAAACCGAGTACTCGATTAATTATCGCTATAAGGAAAAATAAATACATCAGAAAAAACAACTATTTCGAAACGATGAAATATTCGGGCTGACCGATCTTCGACGATCCGCGAGATGCTGCGGGCTATCGCCGGTACTGCACGTATTCCTCCCTACCGGAAGTGAGGAACGATTTATCGTGAATGATTCTGTGGTCGCCGCCAATTTTTATGAACAATTGCTGAACCGACCTTAGGACTTGTATAGTGTATGAAACATCGTTGAATAGATTTTCCGGAATATTACACTCGAGAAAAACGGCAGGAATGCACTTCGAGATGTGAAAGACTTTCCGAGGGTCCGAATCGTTTAGAAAAAAAAAAAATCCAATATATGTTTTCCAGTAAATCGAAATAAACCCGACTAAACCCAAACAAACCTGAACAAACCCAACTAAATCCAAACGAACCCAAAAAGACGGGAACAAACTAAAAACAAAAAACACAAAAATAGAAATTCTAGAATATAATCGAAAAGTTGGGGGAGTATTCGATCCCTCGGTGAAAATAAAACCGCAGGGAGGAAGGTCCGAAATCCTACAGGTGTCGAAGTGTTGTTACGCCGAGCCGCGATAAATTAGCCACGCTGATTGTACCGTGATTTAAAATCGGTGGTTGTGATTGCGCGTGTTCAATCGCTCGGTTCGTCGGAACTTTACCCCGAGAGTTAGGAGGGAAGGGCGCGGGGGGTGAGGGCCCGAGACCGAGGGGGATGTCCCGCGAGGAAACTCGTAATACAAACCAGCGCGTGAATCAATCGTAACGCTCGGATCTAATTAGCGAGTCGATCGTGCTTCTGACAACAATTAAAACGGAAGTGCAATACCGGAAGGTGACGAGGAAGGAAACGAGGAGGAGCGATAGTGCGAACGGAATTGATCGGTCGTTCGCCGTCGGTGAGTCCTCGAGACTCCTGTTTTTCGTTGACTGTCTTTTTTTTTCAAAACTCTATTTCGAGTGATGGATTACTTGGATTTTTCAATTTATTTTTTATTAATTCACAGCCAATTATCAATTAAGCAATCGTTTATTTTTTTTTTTATTGTAGGACTAAAAGCTACGATATTGATTCTCGAAATATTGGACGATGAACGATCGTGATTATCGTCCAATTTTGAGAGACAAAAAATAACGATCCTAGAACGCAGCGACTTTTCTTTTTTTTTTCAGAATTTCTATTCCCAAATTTGATACAATACGTATTACTGATATACTTATTTTTATATTTAAAAAATCTAAAAATCATAAATCGGTAAATGCGTTGCGTGGTATTTGCAAAATTCGAAGCGACGAAAACATTAAGACCGATGTATTTATATCAGGTCTCGTTATTTTTTTCGAGTCGAAGATTCGTCGAGTACGAGGACCACGTGCATGTTTTTTTTTGAAAAAGTCACGGTGACGGACAACGAAGAGGGCGAAACCCATTCCCAGGCGAGAGTGTTTCAACGCGTCCGTCTTCCAGTCTCGATACGTAGTTCGGAATTGCAACTACGTATTGAGTGGTCGATTCTCCGCGTCGAAGCGTGAAAACGAGTTTTCCCGTGTCAGGATGATAGGCCGCGTTAATCCGGGTATTCGCCGAGCGAAATACTTCCCGGTCACCACAATTTTACTATTTGTCTTCGCAAACTTCCGTCGCGAAATATTTTCCGCGAACGTTTTTACGAATACCAATTTTACAGCTGATTAATTTGAATAATTAATTTTACAGCTGATGAATTTGAATAATTTTACAGCTGATGAATTTGAATAATTTTACAGCTGATGAATTTGAATAATTCGAATAATTAATTAATTAACCCAAACATAAGTAATCAATATTTCAATTTAATTTAATTTAATTTATGTTAATTTAATTTCATATTATTAATTCGTCGCAGTCAGAAATCATTCAAAACATTAATTTCCTATTTTTTAATTTAATATTCCATTAATTTCCATCGCTCAGTAATGCCAATTCGAAATTGTTGTTTTTTTTTTTTGGCACCCCCCGACAACTCCATACGATACAACGTAGTTTAGTGCGGAAGGATTTACGCAACGTTGAATAATTAAATTTTTTGCTTGCCGGGCGTGAGGCCTCGTAAGTATAATTAAGCCTTTGCGCAATGAGCAAACGCGCACCCGTCTTACTCGAGGATGAATTATTCACTGTCATTTACGGGGAAAAAAGTCCATTGTTGTTGTGTAATTATTTGCAAACTGTTGTTTCGCGTATCGTACCGAGAAAGGAAGACAAAAAAAAATGTTTACCGCCTCGTTTTGCATACGCGGCACACGGTCCTGTTATTCGATTAATTAAATGTTTATAAGTACGTCGAAACTCGAGAACGAGTATGGAAAATCGTGTTTTGGTTGGCGCGAGCTGCGCACGTGAAAATTCTCATCGCTCGAAGCGGGTCTAATTTTCGTTGAGATAAATGAGAGACGACGAGTCTGTGGCTTTGTCAATTCTGCCGGTCCATTCGTGTCCCTCTACTATCCTCGATCATTGGGCCATTCTTTTTTCTCTCCCTTTTATCGCGAGGTCATGTTCCCTCTATTAGGACGGGAGCTTTTCCACCTCGTACTCGTCTATTTTGTACCGATTAATTGTATATTTCAATTATTTATATATTTATTCGTTACGTTTCAATTTTAGATTAATTTATCGACGTTTCAGAAAAATTGTACGATGACGGACTAAATTATATAAATCGAGGTAAATTTTAGTGACTTTTCCAAAAAATAAGTGTAAAATTAATATTTTGCCAGTTTCTCATTGTTTGGATTATGAATGATGATGTTCAGTCGGAAGAGACTGAAATCTACTTCCCCATAAAAAGTTATGGGCTTTTTAAGTTCGCGGAAACACGTGATAATATGGGGCGTGAATGTTCTGAAAAATGATTCGATTTTGTTCAAACAAACCCAAACAAACCTCAACTCAAACCCATAAAAAGTTATGGGGTTTTGATGCTCGTGGATACATTTGATAAAACGGGGTGAGAATTTTCGGAATTTTTGAACTTTCTGAATTTCAGCTTTCTCCAAAGAAATATCATCATTTTCAACCCAAGTAAAAACTCGTATTCGTGTGTTTGTTTAGGTTTGTTGGTTTATTCGGGTTTGTTTGGGTTATTCGGGTTTGTTTGGGTAAGTTTGGGTACACACGTGATATACGAAAATCGAGACATTTTGCAGAAAATTCCTATCCAATCACATATTTCTTAAAATTTCGAAACCCCATAAATCGTTTATGGGTTTGTTTGTTTGTTTGGTGAAAATGTAGTCATTTTTTCAGAAAATTCACGCCTCATTTTATCACGCGTTTCCTCGAATTTCAAAACCCCATAACTATTTATGGGAAGGTGGAATTCAGCTTCCCCCAACGGAATATCATTATTTATAACCAAATAAATGAAAATATGACGAAAAATAAATTTTGCTCGAATTTTTTGGAAAAGTAACTGAAATAAATAATTACCAAACCGAGACAATTAATAAACAATACAACACGATTATAATAATACACTTGTTAAAAATCAAGGATTTCCGTTTGCTCCGTTATTGTCAATGACCTACCCCGTAAATACGAGAAAAAGAGGATCCGTTAAAAATTCACGTGGCTATTCGCAATATTTATAATTCGTGGATTATAGACCCGGAACTCGAGGTTCGTCCATAGTGAATCGTGCATCGATCTCATTCTCAACTTCTCGCGGACACGCGAGAGATCGATAACTGTTCTGTCGTGCCTACTTTTGCACAGCGTGTATCCCATGGCTCTCTGTACTCGTCGCCGACGTCGTGTTCTCCTCCGCTTTGTCGTTCACTCGTTTCACCTAGCAGACGCCGAGCAGATGTCACGCGGGCTCATTTCTCGTTACGCCATCGGCCATTCCACACGGAATTCAAGAGTTACCGATCTTTACTTTCCACACTTTTCTCGATTATTTTTTATAACGCTGGCTAGTCAGGCGAAACTAACATTTTTATAAATCATTTACTCGTTCGTCTTTTTTTTTTCAAATGTGATTATTATATGACATCGTATTGTATATTATTTGTATATTATATTTAGTGTTTTATCAGCGCTGTACGTGTTGTTATCAAAATTTATGTTTCAAATTCAAGATTATATATTTTATTTATTTTTCTTGTTCGAAGTTACAACGAGTATGGCTTTATTAAGAAACAGTGGTCCGAATAAGGCCCGGAAGATTCTTTTTTAAAACAAACGCTTATAGTTAATAGTAAACATTGTTCTCTGAACCAAAGTTATTATTAATACGTTGGTTATTGAATAAATTATTAAATCAATATTTTTGTTTTGTTTCAACATTCATAGTTTTTTTTTTGGTATTTAAAAAGAAATAAGGTGGGCCTTACATGGGTCAGATGTCTCATATTATATGATTACAATCCCAATAGAAATTCATAATTATTAACGATACAATACAAATGACTCTAGGGATAAAAATAATTGTACGGATTCTTTGGTCGTTTAATGTTCTCCAAGTATGACGATCGTTATCGAACTGTGCTTTTTTGAGTTTTCATCCCAACAGAATCTCGTATTATATAATTATCATTCCAATAGAAATTCATTATTATTAACGATACAAAACAAATGAGTCTAGGGATAAAAATAATGTTCTCCAAGTATGACGATCATGATCGAACTGTGCTTTTTTGGGTTATC
>JAPYZI010003329.1:0-31198 GCA_030523105.1 Ophioninae sp. A BG-2022a | reverse complement strand
GCCAAAAATCGAAAAACCATCGGATATTAATGATTAAAAAAGCAATTTGAAGAGAAAATCATAACGAAGAGATTGAGCGCAAAGTGGAGTCCCAAATCCCAAAGGGAAATAAGTTATTCATGATTTTGGGAAAAAACGTAAATGCCCCAAAAATCAAAAAAAAATTTGGATTTTTTATATTTTTTTTATTGGTCCATTTCCATGTAATTTTATCCCCTGAACACGAATCTACTATTCATTTCCCCCAAAACCCAAAATTTCTATGAAAAAATCATAAAAAACTTCTAAAAAGGTGCTTTCGGCGGTGTGTTCGAGGATATTACGATTATATTCGAAATGTTAATAATAATTCAGGGGTTGATCGGGGAACCATACATGCCTGTATCGATCGACTCAGAATTTCCCCCCAACCCTCAATTTCACGGATAACGTTCCGTCGTGGGACACCCTGTATATCTTATATCAACGATTCGTAAAAAAAAGCCGATTACTCAAACTGGCAGGGGCGCTAACTTTGCGGCGGTCTTCCATAACAGCTGGTCGCTCGTGACACCGCCAGGCGGCAGTTTGGGTCGCAGAATATTTGTCTTCAAGCCGCTCATAAGAACTGTCCTTCTACGTACGTCTGACTTCGTTGGCTGTGGTGAGGTTTATTTATTCTTTTATTTTACATTTCACGGAGTTATAACTTATACACGTAATTGTAAAACAGAATTCGTGGTATTCCATTGTGCATTTGTATTTCTCGATGTTTCATTGGTATGTTCAATGTAAAAAACCTGCACATTCGTACATAATTAATTGAAGTGAAATCAGCATTCGAAGATAGAGACTACTTGATGTATGTTGATCGTACAGTCAGCGGTCTTCCGGACTGCGCTCGCTCGTTTTCGCTTTATCAGATTTTTCTCCAGCGTCCCCTTGGACAACTTTCGCCAATTCGCCAAGTTTCTGCTTTAGATCCGCGCAAATTTCGGTCGAATGTTTTTTTACGTTATCTGAAATGTTCCTACGGAATTATGAAAAAAACAACGCAAAATAAATCAAATCCTCGTATTTTCAACGTATGCCTAATGCAGATGGCGTAGTAAAACGAAAATGATAATCCGTTTGATTATTATTATTACGGAGCGCGTACCTGACGTATCCCTCGACATTCTCGTACATCTCGGCCGGTGGTAACTTAACGGATGGTAAGTTATCCTCGAGGTAATCAAGACCGTCGCAGATAACATTGTCGATGCTTTTCAACGGCTCGTCGAGAGTCTCCCCGATTTTTGAGGTTACGGGACTTACAATTTTTGCTCCCTCGGTAATTCCTTCCTCGGTTTTATTCAGTATCGCTTCGATCGCGGAGTGGGACTCTTTCACACAGCTGTACGCTTCGGTAATGCTGCTATTGATGCTCGCAATGATCGGCAATTTTGCCAATCGTTGAGTGCACGCCAAACTATTCTTGTCGCGCTTATTCTTCTCCACGGTGCCCTCGGATGCGTCGGTACCGGATAATTCACGGGATTGCTGTTGAATGTCGGATATTTGTGTGAAATACGTATGCGGTTTCGCGAAAGCTTTAAAAGTACGCCATTGATGAAATCGAGCAGCTAATATAAGGGAATGAGATACGACGTGGAAAGTCACTCGATCGTTACAAAAAAAATTGTGAAACTTCAGTGTCATCTAAGAAAATTCAGAATCTCTTGATATGAGTCGTGTTTGTTTTTTTTTTATTTTCATACGATTTCAATACATACGCGATAAGCGATGCGCACTATTTCCGACTTGACGTTCTCGATGCCCTGCTCGCCATCAGATTTTTTCATTTTTTGTACACTTAATATTCCCACGAAATTCGCGAAAAATAAACGGCGTGAATATTTACGCGTAACTTTGATTGCTCGCTAAACATAGACGCGCTATGTTGTAGACGTTGCGTGCGCGACCTGCGGTCACGCGGTTTGTTTGGCATCGTTTTCATCTCCCGCGCGCACGGTAATGCTTCGCCTGGGCGTAATAACTCGTTGATACTCATGCCTCGCAATAACTACTTGTTTTCTTTTCATTTAAAATCAGTTATATTTCACGCAACATTACAATTTCTGCAAATAAAATCAGATTTTTTTATCCCCCTGGATAGTCGTGTTTTTCAGCTGTTTTATTTCGTAAAAAATAAAAGAAACGAAAATAATCGATAATGATACCAAAGCTGCACATTTTGAATGCGATAGTTTAATAAGAAACGAAAAGATGGAGTAAATATTGACTCATGATCTTTACTTAAGTACCTAATTTTATATAATCTTTCAGCTTACTATTTACACAATTTTCACCGCACACAATTTTCCTTACTAAACTTAAGGAAATAAGAAGTGTATTGTAGTCCATCAAGGACAACGCCAGGACGCCCACGTATTTATTAACGCACCAGAAGCTCCGAGAGCTTGGATGGGAGGTTCTATCGCACCCGCCGTCCAGACCTGGCACCGAACGATTATCACCTTTTCAAGCATTTGCAAAATTTTCTTGATGGTACAAAATTGGCCTCAGGAGAGGCTTGCGGAAACGAGTTAGCCAAGTTTCGTACCAATACGTACGAAAGGACTTTTCCAATCGCGGAATTATGAAATTTTCCCCAAAATGGACAAAAGTTATCGAACAAAATGGCGCATATTGTAATTATTAAATGATTTATATATTATTCTAACTATATTTAATTATTATGAAATAACGAATATAACGTTAACTTTAATCGTCGAAATAAAGCGAAAAAGTGCTCAGATCTAATTACTGTAATGACATTATTTGTTTTCGCAAGGAAGAAGAAATCATACGCCGTTAAGATCTCTGAGAATGAAAACACTGCAAGGTTGAAATTGAACAAGGGTGCGGATGGAAGGTTAGGTTGAATATATACGAATGTACACTTTATTGTTTAGTATTTTAGACGCTCGATTCATAGATAACAATTTGCATGATCGGTCGTTTCGGCTGCGAGGATGAGGGTGGGGATGCAATGTCGCGCAATACAGCTTCGACTGCTTCCTGCCACTCGTTATCGTTAACTTCCGTACGTCCACTCACGGTTCTTCTTAAACGTGGCATAGAGACGACTGTGAGCACTTTCCTGCGAAGTGAGAACACCACGTGACAATCATCTCTTGGGACAAAAAGGGACAAATTGGTATTAAAAATGAAGGAAGCGATTGAAACTTTGCCAGACCTTTTGATAATTGTTTTTAGCATATTGATGGAACACATGTGAAAGAGTTGCAATCATAAAAGCTTATAAGAGCGTATGAAGGGGATGACGAAAAGCTAATAGATTATAAGTAATTTATTATAGATTAGAATGATATATTATATAAACTACTATAGTAGATTAGACTTAAAAGGCTCGAAAAAGTAATGACCTTAGATCCGAATGAAAAGCTGACATATCTCCGCCAGCGTGTTCACCCAATCGTTTGAATGTCTCGGCCAGAGGTCCGCTGAGGGCCTGGAGTCTTCGCCAGGATTGAACGTACCGACTTCTCACGAGTTCAATTATCGTACCGGTGAGTGCGAGGCCGATTAAAATATACACCGTGCAAAGTAGCATATACTTTGGTTTTTCTGCAACCGAAATAAACATCGGTAATGATTATCTGTAACGGTAGAATAAAAAAGGGTTCGATCGAAGAAAACAAACGAGTGTTGTTTGCTCACTGGGCACGAGATCGCCGAATCCAATTGTCGTCATTGTTACGAAGCAGAAGTAAAATCCATCGAAAAAGCCCCAGTCTTCTTCCCATAACATAAACAACCCGGCGCCACAAGCCAGGTACAGGAATAGCAGAACAGCAGCCGCGAAGGCTCCTGCACCAATTTGTCCAAATTTCCGTTCCGCAATAAAATAGTAGTTGGTGAGAATAAAAGTTTGTTTGGGTTGGCGAAACTTACCGAGGGATCGTCGCCCAGCGTTGTTACTGGGCAACCAGGAAATCGTTGCTTTTGGAAGCTTGGAAGTTATTCGTGCTTCTATCGAACTGACAGCTTCAGCGAAGAGTTTACCCCAATCAGCGATTACCGTTAGTGTCAATGGAATACCGCCAAACGCGAATATTATGCAAAATCCTCTACCCCAATTCGTCGCAGGGACAACATTGCCATAACCTATAGAAATACATGTCCATTACGTAATATAGGTAGAGAAATGTGTAAAATATGGTCAAACGTTTAATCAATGTTAGCTTTTCTACAGATTAATAATATTAGCGAATTATTATAAAAAATAATATTAGCCAATATTAGGAAATTAATATTTAAAAAAATATTAGCAAATATTAGGAAATTATTATAAAAAATAATATTAGCAAATATTAGGAAATTAATATAAAAAATAATATTAGCAATTATTATAAAAAGTATTAGTAGCAATAATTATAAAAAATATTAGTAAATTAGCAATCGAGACGAATATTTATTTAGAAATCCGCTATTGTTTTGCAGAGCTTGTTTGGGTTTACGTACCTATAGTTGTAAGTACAGTGCTGGCGAAAAAAACAGCTTGGATAATGCTCCACCGCTCAGTAGCGATGAATGGTGAATCCTTTTCATCGCTCAACCAAAAAATCTCGGAATTCGGTCCAAATTGACTTACCAGAAGTCCACCTTGAGCTGCCTCCTGAACGACAAGTTCGTAACGATGTAACTCGTACCGTATCTGTAGTTACAGTTCTTTGTTATTATACATTGCGATAAATCATTTTTTTTTTACTAACAATCACTAAATTCTTCGCTCTTATCACCAGAAATCACTAAAGTCTTCGAAATTACCAGACTTGCAAGATTCGAGACATCCGTGTTGTTGATTATTCTACCGAGAAGTTCGCTCCGCCCTGTGTACATCGATGTTCGAAGATTTTTCAATCGTTCCAGCTCCGAGGGGCGTTCTAATTCGCGAAATACCTGTATCGTTCGTAAAGACATAAAGTAGACTCGAAACCGATTCATCAATCATCTATTCCGCGATTATTAAATTCCTCAATCCTATCACTTCCGTTTTCATTAATCGCGGTTGATTTTAATGCATCCTATTATAATCAACCATACAGTCATGATTGTATTCAGCTGAATAACAATTACGTGATTTTAACACCGGTTTAGAAATTATCACTATAGCGATTCCAAAAATAGCGATGACCACAAATATATTCCGAACACGTTCGCAAATTCGATCGAAAAACTATTCATTTTAATACGACGGAATATTCTTTAATTAGTGCATTTTTATGCTCCTATCAACAAAATTCGATTTTTAAGAGAATAACAATAATAATAATAATACCGTGGACAACAAAAAATATAACAACGCGGATTCAGCGGAATCGTAGATTTTATTTTTGACTTCTAAAAAATTCTTTAATTACTCCATTTTTATTCCCCTATCAACAAACTTCCATTTATAAGAGAATAATAATAATAATTACGATAATACCGTGGAAAACAAAAAAAAACTGAGGACTTAGCTACATTGTAGATTTTATTTTTTATTTCTAAATAATTGTAATACTGCGGATTATAGCTACATAGTAAATTTCATTTTTGACTTCCAAAAAATTGTAAGATGCCTTGATTCGGGATGAATCGAATTTTTGAAGAAATCAATGACGAACAGTTCGCGGTTCTTCGGGAATTTCACAAATAACTTCTCATCTGGATGAATTCTCCGGACACAAAAATAGGTACGTGGGAAAACAAGCTGCGGCGTGTATATCGGGTGGCGAACGTTAATTTTTCTACACAACCAGCACGCAGTCTCTGTGTATCCGATAAATTGACTTTGAATTGGAATTTGCAACATGCTATCAGGTTAATCAATAATACATCTCGTGAAAATGTAAGTTTGCACTCCAAAATGCGACTTGAAAACATCGTGCACGAATTGTCTTTTTCAGCTCACCAAACCTCCGATCAACGTGTACACCATTAGTCCCAATAAAAGACGTACGGGCCCGGCAATTATTTTTATTTGCCTCATTGTTGTTCCATCGAAGAAACGATTTTTCAAGCTTTTTTTCATCTTTCGATTGCCAGGGTTTTCGCTCAAAACATTATTGCACTCTTGGTGAACAAATTGAACTTTTTCATTGATCGTCATGATTTTTTCACGATATACAAAAATGAATAAAAGAAAGTCATTAAAACCAATAACACTGATCCTCTATCAATGATAACCGATGTTTCCACAGTCTATTAATAAATAAACTTTTGAATTTTTTTACAATTGGAGTTTGATATTAAGGAAATTTAATGAATATATCCGCGTTTGTGGAGAAATGTTCGCTTTCATGGAGAAAGATGACCGCATAGTTGAAGAGTTTCCGCCCGACTGCCGGAAAATGTTTATTTTTGTGGTTAAAGAATTCTTTTGATTCAGCGAGAGGATGTGTGCTCAGTAAAGGCAGAGACGCAGGTTGTCGGTGAAACACCCTCGACTACGCGAATAGCAACATAAGGCAGTTAAGGAAAGTATTCTTAATTTTTTTTTTAATCAGGATAAATAAGAATCGAAAACTCAAGCTGCAGTGAACCTGTGCCTATTTAATGAAAGTTATGGATGGCGTATTGATATATTGTTTCAACGTAGATATAAAAGAATATTATTATATTAACTCCTTCTCTTTGAATAAGGTGAAAGTAATTTCTTCAACCTTAAATAGTTATATAGGTATAATGGGTAAGTTATATCGCTACCGCTCTTACCGACCATCGATGACTCCCTATATTATCGGCAAGTCGTAGCTTAACGCTCACAGATGGCGCAGCTTTCACTTCCGCCATCGCCGGTTCGGAGCCCCTGCGACACAACCCGATCGTCAACAAAATTTCCGTTTCGTTTATTCTGTTCAATGCCACCGTGAATTTGTCCGATTATATGTCCGTTAACACACTTATTCGGTTACTACCAAACATTTAAGGTTAGAACAAGGGAATCGCGCTACGGAAAATGAAAGTAAAGATTAAAAGTACGTAATGTTATTTTTCTATATTTTTTTCATATACCCTCTGCTCTCGGCCTCGTACGCTCATAAACGATTTTATTTAAACTATCGCTTTCCTTCTTTTTACTGTAAATGGATCTTGAAAAACAAATGTTTACATCCGCTCCTCAATATTCTATTTAACTTAGATTTAATAACGAATGTTCCGAGACTTGGACTCTTCGAGCTCAGGACTCGACGTATCGGAAAGTGAGGTTAGGTTGTTTCAATTTTTATTTTTTGCGGCTCGGTGAGAAAAAATCAGTGACAAGTCTGACGATTTGAAGAACTATTGATCAATCCATGAGCTAATGTTTTCACAATTCCAAAATCATTTCCTAAATAATCTCTAATATTAAAGTTTACCAAAAGATTGTACATTATAAATAATCATGATTGGTGATATCTATACGAATGATTGAGAAAGGTTCGGCTTAATAAAGGGTATATCAATGCATTTTATAATTAGTATCCCATGCTTGACCAGATGCATAACGATAAAAATTTGTCAAGGCTGGACCGGCGTGGCAACCTGGAGATGGATAGCAAATGACGACAACTGTGGAATATGCAGAATGCCTTTCGATGCCAGTTGTCCAGACTGCAAAATACCCGGAGACGATTGTCCTTTAGGTAACGTATAATTGCATAGAAGTTCATTTTTATTCTTTAGGGTTTCTTGACCCTCTATATTATTATAAATGATTATTGCTTCTGGATGGAGACTGGTACAAATCAGCATTGAGAAAAATTACATTTTAATTGGATCTTGAACCAACATTGATCCTGGACTGTTTCCTAAATTCACTGGGTGCGTGTCCGCATTTAGGATCTGTTCACTAAGATGTGCTGCATCGTCAAAGTTTCGATACTTCAATGTATTAACGGGAAGAAACCACAGATCCATGTAGTGCGGAGGTTAAATCTGTTGATCCTTAATGATGAATTGCTGTGCTCTAAAGGGGGGGAATTGATCCGTGAAACAAAAGCATTATCATCGCTCCTAAAAGAAGCAAAAATAAACGAAGTAGAGTGGATGCACAAAGGCGAGCTGAACACCTGGATAATGAAATGTCTAATTTGAAGAAAGTTCCCGCATAAAAATCCGAACAAAAGATTTATATTATTTATGGAGTTTAAATGCAACAAAAGTATACTTTATCTAATTTTCTTTATTTTCTTGGCAGATGTATATTATGGAATATACATAAACATTTTTACATTTATAATTGCATAATTGAAACGCAACGAAAATATTTCACTTTCGAGCATGGTCCGAATATTTTTTACGATTCTTGTTTAGGGATTAGAAAAAATCAATGCTATTTTAAATAATAGTGAAAATAAAAAATTGCAAAAAGAAAACAATTTCGTTGCATCCTTGCATGCAAACTTGAACCGATTTGAAAATTAGCCTTTCGGAATATTTAACTTTTGACACGAGAACGCAATTGAAATATTGAACAAGTATAAACCCGTAAACCGCCATTGATCGTTACTAAACGTCGCCCCTTTTTTAAGCTTGAAGGAAACAAATAAAAATTGTAATTTCGCGGGTATCCGTAAACGGTCGGATTCGGAGGTTCTCACTGCGCAAATCCGCAGTGAGAATATCGATCCCAATGAGGCGAAGTGCGGCCGTCTGTCCCCCGTCCCCATTCTCTTCCTAACCCCACGGTCTTTTCTGCCCCCGTGCGCATATTCGGAAGCGTGTGTCCGTACCGGCCTCGTATGCGTCCACGAGCACTCGCCGGACAAGTACGCGTCGCGAATGCGTTGCGGTAGTACTCTATCGGAAAATATAATAAAATAAATGAGTGAATACGTAAAATTTACGCGGCGAGGGAAAAAAAGAAGTCCCGTGAATATCGCTAGGAGAGCGTGATATGCCAGTGACTATGCGAATTCTCATTGTTTCGTTTGTTCCCATGTGCCCTCGGAAGTCTGGGGACAGTGCTCGCATTGCTTCCACATTCACTGTATAATGAAGTGGCTCCACTCGCAACAAACGAGTCACTTGTGCCCGATGTGCCGTCAGGAGTGGAAATTCAAGGAATAGCCAATCCCCGAACGTCGAACGTCCCCCAGGTGTCAGCACGTACCTCAGGTGAGAGTTTATTGTATGCACACACGGATTTACCAAACACACAACTAAAACAGCGTTCACGTGCACTCGTGGCATTTCATCGTAATATCAACACAAAAATTACCGATCGCTTATTACGTAAGACGAATGCAACGCCGTTCGCGGCTGTTTTCCCAACTACTGAGAAAATGAAGAAAGCGAGTTTGCGGGTCTTTTTTCTATTACTCCGCCCTCTATGTGTCTTATTCGTTTTTTTTGCTATTCGTTTTTTCGAGGACAAGGTCCACCGGATCTATCGACACGGATGGTCAACCAGTAATTCGGATTAGTCGTTGATTATTGTAATTCCATTGATACCTTCGCAATTTAGGTTAGGTCGGTAGCGTTGAGGTTTCGCGTCGCTGGAACTTAAGTCGTATTTCGTAGCGACCGGGATCATTCGATTTTCGTATCCACAATTTTGAAGCATGTTCATAAAAGTTGATATACAAAAAATTACGAAAAATAGATTTTTTTCACGTTCACGCTGAACTGTTCCCATAAAACAGAAAATTGTCCTGCACAACTTAACGCATTTTCATAACATTACAAGAACGAGAAAAACTTGAAGGGAGCAGGCGTATAGAAATATTCAAAAAATGCTAAACGTCATCTCGGCGTTCCATTTGAACTTCTAAAAGTTCCATTTGAACATTGATCTAAAATTCTTGAACATACAAACGCACTACTATTTCGCAACATTAATAAAACACAACCAAATTGACGCAAATGTAGTGAAAAGAACATGAAGAGATTGAAAAGACGAACGGAGAATTACGTCGACGAGAAACTCGTTTTTAATTAACCGGGCAAGGATAAAACGAAGGAACTAACACACATACGTGCGCACACATGGGTGAGAATAGAACAAGTGCGGACGCGTGTCCGGTGTGTGCCGGATAGCCGCGGCTGTCACTCTATCCAGCATTAACCGTATGTTTACAAAGTCGCGTGAATTACACATGTACACACGCGTCCGTACGCGATGTATATATACATTGCAATGCGAGAGCGTCCGCCGCGGAGCGCCACGGCGGGGGGGGGTGTCCGTGCGCGTCCACTTTTCTGTGAGTGGAGGGGGAAACAGCGCGGCGATCGTGTGGTGGGGAGGAAGGGGTACCGATGTGTCGATGCCGCGAAGAACGAGAGAGACGAAACCATTCGCCTGTTCTTTCCAAGCTTGGTCACACCGCGTTTGAGTGGGGGACGCTCACACGCGATACTACGCCGATAAACCTCCGTCGTTTTCCGCGGTCGTTTGCGCACAGCTCGTTTATACGTGCGTACACGTGCAAAAAAAAAATAAAGGAGCGAAAGAAAAAGAAACAAAAAACAACAAAAATAATTCAACGGATTCACGGTAGAGACTGAGGTTACAGGGGTCGCTGGACGTGCAAATGGCGCTCCCGTTGCGAAAAACGAAACCCTGCTCTGTGGACAGCACATGGAAGGCTACGTGTCGAATATCTCGATCTTCAAATCGCGTTGATTTTACGGAAAGACTTTTTGCTTCGCGGAAGATACGAACCGCGGCGATTTTGAAATCTGGGTGTACGGTAGTGAGAATTCGGGAGGGAAGAATCAATCGCGGTTATTGTTACCGACTGAGCGTGGCTTGTTGCGTCTGAACGGATAAACAACAGTCGTACGAGCTGGGCCAATGTTCAAAAATACGGAAAATTAAATGTTGACCGACGTCAACTCAGCGCCTATGGCGAATGTCGCTATCTTGGATTTTCTAGCCCTCCGCCGAAACGTGATAACCGAGCGATGTGGAAATTGAAAATCTCCGACGAATACGATGAGCCGATACTACGATACACGCTCGTTACGTAACTTAATTACACGAAGGCTCGCGGCAACGAGTTTTCATTCTTCCAACGGTCGCGCGTTAGGAAACGGTAAAAGTTGTGCTGCGCAAGCGCTAGAAAGACGCCGGAGATTTTCGGAGGAATTACGTCGTCGCGGAGATTGCGGACAGCGTTGCCTTTTTGAAGCGCTTCGCCCAAATGCTAACTAGAACGAATCGTTTCGACAGTGAGGTTATGTCGACCCTTTCGTACGCCCTTTACGGCGCCTGCGCTTATCTTTCGGACGATACAGATACCGGTCCGGAAACGATGGCGACCGTAACGCCTGACCGTAATACACGGGAGACGGATAATGAATTTGTTTCGAAAAAAAAAAAAAAAACAAAAAAATAACGAACGGCCTCACCAAGTGCTTGACGATTTTCTTTTTTAATAGCGATTATTCATCTCCCAGGAACTTCGGTTCGAAAATTTTAGATATCTGCTTTTGCCTAGAGCTATTTATACTTGATCGTATCGAGTTTTTTTTTTTCATGCGCTACAGATTATGCCTACTCTGACCCAAACAAACCCAAACAAACTCTTGCGTCTTTGAAAACACGAGCAAAATTATTCGAGGCGTTGCTCAAGCAAATAAATCGATACAAAAAAAAAAACAATCGTGACGTTCAGAGCTCTTTCCGATTTTTGATACAACAAGTCGGGAATTTTGTTCAATGTTTTGTATAAACCAGCCATTTAAATAATAAAAAATAATTAAAAACTGTTTAAAAAATCCAGACAAATGAAAACAAGTTGCTGAATGTGGTTTAAGGAGTTCTTGAGGGAGCTCTGGAAAATACGCTTTGAAAATGCGTCGTTCCAGCTGGCTCGACATTCATTAGCTTCTTCAATGTAACGAATAAACTCCGACACGTGGTCAACCAAAATCACAGTGGCAATTTCCGCACTGAGGTCACGGCGACCTCTCCTGCGTCAGGGTCTTTTGTAACCCGTTTATTTTTCGTTTCCACGAGAAAAAAAAAAAACGAAAAGAGTAAACGAAATGGCCAGGTTGAGAGTACCGTTACAACGTGGGTGAATCGAGAGGACTTTGTGCCTAAGAGTAGTAGAAACCGTCCCGAATCGTTCCTGGTTTCCTCGCGCGAAAAGAACATAATCAAAAAATTTCACCGCTTATCGTTCCAGCGCGGACGATGAACTTTTTATTTTTCACCGATCGTGAAAGACTCGTTAGAAGTGTTGACCGATGTCAGAAATGTGGGAGGTGGCTGTTTCGTTGATCCTCATTAACACGATTTTCGCTGCGTGTACGAGTTGCTTTCCGACACCGCTTTGGCGTGAACGGTTGTATTGTACGGGAGGTGAGTCGAGAGAGAAGCGATATCGTGGCTTGGGCACTGCCGAGTCTACCTGGTAGCATCTCCGTCTACTTCTACACGTTTCTCTCTCTTTCTCTCTTTCTATCCTTCTTTTCCTCCGTCTCTCCTTCCTACCTCTCTCTTTATCCTTCACCCGGTCGGACTCACTCTCACCAAGCGAGAAGCTTGGCGCACGTCTTTAGGTGATCGTGGAGGGGTGGAGGATACTGGCTCTCGGCCCCAGGGAGAAAGAGATACGACTACTCGAAGCGGGTATTAGTACAGTAGTCACGTGGTCGGGAGACCCGAGCCCCGGAACGCGAAGGATGTTTGCGTGATCGTCGTCGTAGTCAGTCAGTGACGGTGGCTCCGTCGGATAAGAAGAGCCGTGAAGGATCGAGGTGCCGAGTTTGCTGCAACGAGATACGTTATTTTAATTTTCAACGCGGCTAATGGATCAACATCCATCTTTACCGTGATAATAAAAGAATAGCGTGGAAACAGACCGATCATCGGGAAGAAGTTGGAGCAACGGTCAACCCAAACAAACCCAAACAAAGCCGAACGGTTATATCGAGAGGAAAGAAAGTGGAAATTGAGGAAACTGTAATCGTTTGGGAGATAACGCACAATCGACCACCGAGTAACGTTGAAATAATAACCTCACAAATTTTGGATTCGTCGTACCCAGAAAATTCCTACCACTCGTGGATTGCCCACTCGACCACTTGGTCGATCTTAACGATCCTTCCGGGACTCGTGCGCAGCGGGAAATGTTCACGTGGTGGGCTGTTTGCGGTTAGGTTATTCGCGGACTCGAGAGCCGCGATGAGTGCGCGGGACAGAACTGCTGCGATTTTCTCCTGACGAAACCGTGTTTCGGAAATGGTGAAAGAACGAGGTTCGGCCGATCGTTCGCTCGTGATGTTTGTGGGAAAACACCACCGCGGAATTCGTAACGAACGAGGGTGTGATACGCTCGAGCGCAAAGTGTGGAAGAAGAGTAACAATTATTATCATTATTTCAATCACGAGAAATCGGAGATAATGTTTTATCGTCTGGACAGCGAAAGAATTGGAGTCTCCGCGTGATAAGAGTCGGACTTATCAAACGAAAGGCTCGAACGTACTTTTTCATTATCGACAGAATCGGGATCGATGACTCGTGCTGTGTAATCAGTATCTAAAGCAATACATTAAGCGGTACTTCAAAACCTAAACAAACCCAAACAAACCCAATCACTGGAACTTCCGAACTTTCGCGAAGTTCTCCATTAGCAACGTGAATCCAAAAAACTCGATACGAGGTAGATATCAGGAGTCCTGCCAATGACTCCTGATCGCCGGCTGCGCCTCCCATCTTTTCACAAAGTGAAAGGATTGGTAGAAAAGATCGCACCGAATCACTCCGTCGCGAGAACGGTTTTAATTTCCGTATTTTTTGTTGCTCTCGCTTGAATCGATGATGCAGCTGGCTACGAGCGCGAGAGCTCATCCACCGCCGGTACCACCCCGACCGAGTCGACAGGTGGTGGCTGAGGCCCTCAAGAGAACAACGAGGCTTCCTTGCCCTACTCGCCAAGCGCCACCACCCCCTAACACCAGACCTTGGCGTTCGGAGGATCACGTCAGTGGATCGCGAAAAGAGAGCAGAGATGGACGCACTCTCGTTTACGAGTCCGGGGGTTTCAGCAATGAGACTTCCAATTCCGAGGACGTTTCGCGTTCGGTGAGCGAACCTCGAGAGGAAAGGTCGAAACGAGAATCTAAGTCACCAAGACGGAGCAACAGCTTGGTCGACGTCCGAGAATCCCAAAATGTAGAAAACAGCATCGTCGAGGAAAGAAAGCGAATAAGCAATTGCGAAGCCACGAATTATCAAGATGGACAGGCCAAAGCTGAAGAACCGTCAGAAAAGTCATCAACGCCAAAGGTCAATGGCAAAGTAATCAGGGATGTAGAAGAACGAACCGGAAGTTCAAACGGGGATCAAACGCCGGAGGAATCTCCAATTCTCTCGAGCAAGATAATCAGCGTTGATTCAACAGTTTTCAAGATCGAAGTTGATCCCAGTCGAAACGACAACGACGCTCCGTTCGTTGAATCGACCAAAGAGAATCGCTCGTTTCTTGCCAAAAATTCGGAGTCTCTTTCTCACGGAATTGAAACGCCCACGCGCATCACGAATACCCTAAAACTCACGAACGATGCGAACTCCCAGGTATCGACGGACCACACGTATCTCTCGGCGAAGGAAAAGAAAGAAGATAGAATTCACAACGGTACCCCGACGACAACTATTTCCAGCGATGACTGCACCACTGTCGTCGTCGTTGAAGAACCCCAACGGAAAATCTCGTTCAACGAGGATAACATACAACATCAGGATTGGCTCGAAGCTGGGGTTCGGTATTCCTCGACTAAAATCACTCTACCTTACGCTGACGAAAGTTACGATCGCAACAACGAATCATCGAATCCGAACGATCGTCACGAGCATCACGACCAATCCAATCACGAGGATAACACCGATCGATATGATCTACCGATCTACAACGACCACGATTTTGCCAGGTAGATTTAGGTGCACGAACTTCTTCGAAGCTAGTTTTTTTTTTTGGGAATCGCGGTTCAGACGGGAGTTCAGTGAACTTACGGATTCAAAATGCTAATGCGGTTCATCTGTTATTTAGATTTTATTGTTAGGACACTCAAACGTACCGATCATGGACGTTGAAGTATACTGAAAGATTTTTGAGGTTCCAAAAGACCCCTGAACCAATCTTCATGATAATTGATCGATATAGATCCCAAAAAGAGGTAAATAACGAAAAGGAATAAAACGCAGTCGTCAATTTGGTTTCACCGGTAGGGGCCTCTCACGGATTAAGAGGATTTTAAATATCGTCCTTCGCGGCGCACCCACGGGAACGGACAGGTTTTCTTCCTCCATCTAAATATAGCAGTCCCGCTATTTGGATCATTTTAACGATCGAGCCAGGGCGACATTTCGAAATATTCTCTTTTTCCTCGAACCTCCGCTCGAACCTCGAGACCGAGGAAATTTATGAAAAAGAAATGTATCCCGGAATTATGAAAATTATTGCGCAACTCGTCACGATCACATTCCAACACGGGACGCAGATAAAATTAATTCTGAAAGAAGTCTCGGGTTTTAAATGTATTTTTGGGATGATCGGAAAAAGTCGTCAGATCCAATCGATCTCGTTACTCCCATTAACGGAGAATTCTGACGCGAGAGAAAAACATCGAGACTCGATCGGTCCTGTACTCGGTAAATCGTGGCGAGCAAACCGGTAGGCCAGCGTGGTTCGAGCTAAAGCGGGCTAGGACTACTTTCGCTCGCGTCAACAAAGGTAAAACGTAGAGAGAGAATTAGAGAGAGAGAGAGAGAGAGAGAGAGAGAGAGATATCGAGAGAGTGGGAGGGGGTGAGAGGGATTATGGAGAGCTCTTTGGTGCTACACTACTGTCTCTAAGTGTGCATCTCCTCGCGCTCTATCTCCTCCGACCTCACCGAGATTTTCTACCATTTATGTATATAGGCTGTATCGCCTGAAGTGTGACGAATTTTATTCCGCGCAATCTTCCGAATATCCATTCAAGTATCACCAGCTCTACCACGATCTCGTTCGAAAGTCAATTTTCAATTTTTTTTTCATCAGACAACGATGTCGAATAATCCCCTTTTACGTAAAACTTCGATATTCCATTTTTTTTTAATTCAACGGACGATACAGTTGAGCCGAAGCCGGGTAAAAAAGATGAAGAATAGTGAAAGTGGCAATTGCAGCGGGGAAAAAAAATCAAAACGCTTCACTTTCAAATTTAGTCACTTTCCAAGTCGGAACTTTATTTATGTTTTTTTTGTTACATTGGCCAATCCATATTTCTTTTACACAATGTTATTCTGTTCATTTGCATTGAATGTCTATCTCGACGCTTGAATTTTCCGATTTCTATCCAAACCCAAATTCACATTTGCAATTCACTGTTGTAAGAGTTTCCAAGGCGGAAAATCAAAAGCTACTTTTAAAACGGCAGGCTGCGGCGACCAAATATTTTGTGCCATAAAATCAAATGCATTTTTTTAAATTTTCTTGAAACATTGTTCACGCGTTAAAAAACAATTTTTGCAAAATCCTAAAGCGGTTAATTATAAATTGTTTAGTTCGTGATAAATATCATCGCGTTATTTTTTCATTACCGAAGAAACCTAAATTCGCGTATGCAATTAATTGTTTAATTACTTCATAAGATAACATTGCTCTAAGAAACGTCGAAGAAATTTGTAATCCTTGACACGGAAGAGCCCGTATATCTCCATGCGTATGACACTTTCGACGGACCGATCACAACGTTCGATTATCATGTTAGCCTTGGGAGGGTCAGTGGGACGTGTCCGTTTTAAACGGCTAATCACCATGCAGCGATACTGCTTGTGGATCGTTCATTTCATTTTCGCTCGACTCAATTCGAACGAGTTGCGCGACTTTACTCGTGTATAAAATGTCACAGTTTTACACCTCTACTATTACGAGAATCATTTTTCGTCGTGTTCGTTCGCTCTTATCCAATTATCCGTAACAAGTTGCGGAACCTGTGTGGCGCATCGTTGATAAAGAGATCTAGCTATCGAGGCTGCAAATTCACGAAATATCTTTCGCGCGACCTTGAATCGTCTGACAAACAAATATATTCTCTTTTTGTTATTACGTTTCATTTTTATGACATTTTTAGAGTCAGAAGGATAAAATTATCAAATTTTCGTTAAAAACTATAAATTTTTATATATAAAGGGACCACGAAACTCAATCACCCGATAAACACCTTCAGCGATGTGCAACGTACTTTTTTCCGACTAGATCCAATCGATATTCCACGCAACACCAGACGCCGCTGTACTTGTTTCTTTTCGTTTCTTTTTTTACGGATACACCCACACACGCGCGAGATCCGCGATCAGCATGTGTTTCGTTCACGATAGACGAGCCCACTGACACAGATCTTCGCAATTTAGGTTACGAGAAAACATAACAGATTGCGTGTTAACGCGATATTTATACCGTGTACCGATATAAATATGCACCGCATGGAATAAAAATAGTTCGGGTAATCGGAACGTCAAAAAAATTCATCAAAGTTAGGCCAACAAGGAAAACAACGAATTACAATACTAATAATGAAAAATGTGTAATACCAACTTTGATAATGATTATTCTTATAATCATTATTATAAAATATTATATTATTACATTATTAAATAATCTTTATTATTTTTTTATTGTTATTAAATAATAATTATTAAATATAATAATAATAATTGTAATAATCATTATTATTAAAGTTGGTGTTACGCGTTTTTTATTACTATTATTATTATTATTATTATTATTATTATTATGCATATTGTGTCCATGATTGTAGCATACGCGAAAGAATAGCAATGTCATCGTTGCAAGGCCTGCCACCATTGCCGAGAAGTCTGAGCGGGTTCAACCTGAACGAGGGACGCAGGGAAGCCGGCGAACCGCCGCCTCCACCCACCAGGTCATCAAGCAAAACCCCAAAAAATGTAAAATCAACACAACCGTCCAGTTCGAGGCCATCGCCGCCGGGTAGACAACTCACAACTCTGGACACTCAGCTGGCAATCCTCAGAAAGGAAATGGTAAAGCTCAACATTAAATATTCTCACATGAGTATCCACAATTATTATCTTGAGATTTTTAGAGGCCTGATGTTGGAAGATTGATTCGGCTTGACGAGAAAGATTTTTTGTTTGGGTTTGTTTGGGTTTGTTTGGGTTTGTTTGTGTTCCTGAGATTCTGAGTTTTCTAGAGGGCTGATGTTGGGATATTGAATCAGCTTGACGCGAAAGATGTTTTGTTTGGGTTTGTTTTGGTTTTTTGGCAGGCTGATGTCGGGAAATTGATTCGGCCTGACAACGAAAGATGTTTTGTTTGGGTTTGTTTTGGTTTTTTGGCAGGCTGATGTCGGGAAATTGATTCGGCCTGACAAGAAAGATGTTTTGTTTGGGTTTCTTATCAGGCTGAATTTCGGAAAACAGAATTTCAAACCAGAGCAGGAACTCGGTTCCTATCAGGGTAATTTATGCTTTGGCGTGTTTGCTTTCTTGGTTTTCTTCGTCCTGCATTTTTGTATCGCACCGTTTTTCCAACGCGAATTTCGCACTCGATCGTTGCGTGTCCAGGCGCAATATCAATTGGACAGAGGGTGCGTGAATCATGCCGCGATCTCGTACCAGGAACAATTATTCGCTGTGAATCAGAATCGCTCTCTTGTCATACCCCTCCCACCCTCCCCCCACTCCTTTTTACGATTACTCGATAATAAGCCCGAGCAACGATTTCCTTTCCTTCATTTATTAAAAACAAGCAATAACGAATGAGCCTATCATCGACGATGGATTTTGTGAAAAATCATTTCTGCTAATTTGTTACGTGTCGAGTTGGGCCAAGCTTTTTCTCGGCTCGCTAAGAACTGTTGGATGAGCCAACTGGGACTGAGGGAGAGAGCGCGGAGTATACGATGCTATGCAAAGAGGAATAAAATGCCCGTTGAATATTTATAGTTACGACCTGGCAAAAATTTGCCCCGGAACTGTCACGGATCCATTGAACGATCATTGTTTTTTTTTTTTTTTTTCTAACGAATATTTCAAATCGGAACGCATCGTTCGCCTTTAGTTTGGGATTTTACGTAATTGAACGGAGAACAGTATCGAATTTGTCAAATTTCGTCAAACACATACGTACAAAATTGCACTCGCGATTTTACTTCCTCAAAAGTTGATTTTTCCCAAAAAGCTGAAATACGATATTCTTAATTATTTATTTAAAGATTAAAATCAATGTTTTATCGATTCGGCTAACAAAAGGACGGATTTTAAATTCCGGGAACATAAATTATCCATTTTACGCCCTTAAGGACAGTATTTCGTAATTTCGTTGATTAATGATAATCGTTTATTGATAATTGACACTCACACGATAATCGGTCGACATCTGACGTATAATTTTTTAAATTTTCATTCTATTTATTGTAAAACCCAAACAAAACCCAAACATATTTTTACAATAATACATTTATTTTGAAAATAAGGATTTTCACAGTAAATTTGTTCAATCGTGTTTTGCACTTGCCGATCTACTCGATCTCCCGGTAAAACCGCGTAATCCTCGTTCGCAAAAAAAATTCGTAAGGCCGCAAGGTACGAGAAGGAGACAGAGAGTTTGCGCAAAAGCGATGAAACGAGTGTGTGTCCCCCCCCGGACAATCCAGAAACGAGAGAGTGTATTTTACACTACGGGCTATCTCTCGCTCCCACGCTGCATATTCCCTCAGGCGTGACTGAGTTGATCCTCCCGTCCCTCCTACCGAGCTCTTCACAGTCGCACTTGTACACCACCTTAAAACACTCCCGGAGAGACCAAACGTAGCGCAAAACGCGCTCCTCTCCTAGGCTCGAGCCTCGCGTTTCTCATTCTCATTTTACGCCTTCTTTCGCTCGTTGTTTTACCTCGCTTTTCCCACGAGTCCGAGAGAAGTCTGTCTCTCTCTCCCCCCCTCCCTCCTCTCTTTCTCTCTCCCTCTCTTTCTCTCTCCCGTCCTCGTGCAATCCCCCGGCTCGGTGAACGTAAGCAGCGAACACACAAAAGTCGCTTTATATTTCTCATAGGGAATATTACGCGACTCGCGAGAGCCGCAAAAAGAGCAAAGAAAAAAAAAAAAACTTCGAACATTCGTTTCTCGTCTAGCTTTAATCAGAGGAAATAGTTGGCGAAAAAGATAAATATACATTGACATTCCAGTGAGGTAGAGAAGAAAAAAAGTTGTTTCTCCAAAGCGTACACGTCGTTGTACAGACCTTTAACGAATACAGACGCGAGACGCTGTTTGATACTCTCAAATGGTTAAACACTTAATAGTTGGATACTCGCGCGATTATATTTGCGCACTTTTTTAATACGTTTTCCTTATACGCTTATGCACACTTTCGAAAAATTCTATCAGCACTGTTCGGGTTTGTTTGGGTTCTATAAACGCTGACGAAAGAAATAAAGATTCGTTAGTATCGACTCATTAGGGCTTGTTTGGGTTCTATGAAAACGGCGAAAGAAATGAAGATTCGTTAAAATCACTTGTTTCGAGGAAAAAAAAAAGTTTTTTATTTGCGTCCGTTTGTATTGCAGTTCGGTCTTCGCCAGTTGGATCTGTCGTTACTGTCGCAGCTCTGGTCGTTGAACGAGTCTATACAGGAATTCCGTCAATTGCTTCAGGAGCAAGAGGACCGAGCCCCGTCGCCGTCGCCTTCGAGCGAAGAAGGCGACGACACGTCGTACGGAAGTCATCCACCACCACCACCCCGTAGACCAGCTCCGTTGCTCCATCATCACAGGCCCTCGCGGCCACCGAGACCAACGAGACCGCCGCGACCACCGGGCCCTCCCAGACCCTCGACCAGCGACGAGTCACCTTCGAGCGATTCCTCGCTCGAAGGCGATTTGTCGCTGGCTGTTTGACGACGGTCAAAAGTCTGAAGAAAGGAGGAAAAAGGACACGAGAAATTTTTCTCAATCTCGTAAGGTTCCGATTTCGATTTATCGGTTTTGTCGAATGGACGTTGGAAAGGCAAAAATTATCACGATTACCACATATTGATCTCAATAACGTCGGAGTGAAACTCCAGAATTTTTAAATCGCTGCTGTTTTTACCGAGACCGCGTTCGACGACGCGCCGAGAAATACCAACTTCTTTCGAGCTCTTGAGATATCAACGAAGAAACGAAGAATGAATCTGCGCTTCGACGAAACGAGATTCTTGTTACGAGTCATGTTCGTTATGTTCTTGTGCCTCGATTAATCATTGGAAGATAACAAAAGAATTATTAATGCTGTTGTCCAGTGTGCGTGTGTTTTTGTGCGTGGGTGGACGTGTATGAGGAAGAAAGAGCACCTGTGGTGTGTTACGATACATTACGAATATCCCCGGAAGAGATTATGGTTTCGGTATCCCGTGTACATTTTTCTATCTGAATTTTCTTATTTTGCTGTGTACAAGTGATTGATGATTAGGTAATAAAGACAGTATAATTTAATCGACCTTGCGAAATCTTATTTTTATTTATGGTTTATGGTTTCGGTAATCCAAACTTCCAGCAAAATACCGGTTTGCCGAGAGGAATCTCGATCGGTAACCCTACATCGAGCCTTGGTCGGTATGCTCGTATCGCCAGTCGGTCAAGTGGATAATCTACTAAAAAACCGAACTTGAGGTATCCCATCCATTCTGTAGAGACAAGTAAATTGCAGATACTAAATTATTTATAAAACGGTTCATTTTTCGAAAAAAGATAAAATACTGAAGTAGTTCTACTTTCGTATATTCCTCCCTGATGGTTTTTTAGCATAACAAAAATAAGTCTGCTAATCGTGCTGTGATACAATATGCGGACTGACAGGTACTTATGGCCAGAGTATATATATATAAGATTCTCATAATATATCTTTGATGTCGATAATCTAGAGATTCTAGTTTCCACACAAAAACGAGGTGCTGCCCTTGCATAGCCTCGCGCCGCTAAACACACGTGTCATGTTTGTAGGTTATGTTGAATAACTCGAGGCCGCAGTAAACTCACGTGTGTGAAAGCACTTTGGCACTTGTGACCGCAAAGAACGAGGAATGTCCGAAGAAGCCGAAAGAACGGAGCGAAGCAACGAGCGAGGTACGAAACGTAAAAAGAAGAGATCGTCGATGCAAATGGCAAAAAAGTACGCGCGTCGAAGCGAACGCGGCCACGGTAGCGAGCTTGATTCCGACACCTATCAATACATGGTAAGAATCCTTGAAATGATGCGTCAAGATTTTCCCAGCAACGAGGAAAAACTGAATTTCGCGAATAATGTTTACGAGCAAACGATCGGTCGCGAGATCGAGTACGCGCGCAATCAAGTTGGCTCACGCGTACTCGATTCTCTCCTCGAGTACGCGTCGTATGAAGTAATCAAGAGACTCGCGGATGCCCTTGGGGAGTCCTTGAGACCAATCTGCAGCGATCGGTTCGCCAGTCACGTGCTTCAAAAAATAATACACGTGTGCACGGATCGTGGCAATCCTAAAGGCGACGCAACGGCGACCGACGACTACAACGGAGTCGCCATGAAACTCTGTCGCTACGTCATCAACAATTTCGAAGAGTTCGTCTGGGACACTTATGCCAATCATGTGCTACGCACAGTCATCGAGTGCCTCGGTGGTGTTTTGGAGAGAAAGGACGATGGAGTCAAAAAGTCAACTCCGATTTACGAAAACCGGAGGCAGATGAAAGAGGAGTACACTAATTTGTTGAAAGACGCGGCGAATAGATTTCTCAAATGGCCTCAGTTTCTAGAGTTTGGCAAGGACGAAGCGACCTCTGGCCTGGCGCAAACTCTTCTCTATACTCTACGGGGTGTCGATTCCAAGTTCAGTACAGCTCTGGTCAAGAGAATAATCAACGAATGTTTTCCAGAAAGCACAGACTCTGGCTTACCAATGATTTTTCACACGGAATGTTCCATCAGGCTTCTGGAGGTTTGCCTAGCAGTGGCCAAGGAGAAAACCTTTGAGAAGATCTACCGGAGGTTCTTTGTTGGACACCTAAGCGAATTGAGTCTCGCCTCGGGCGGCAACTTTGCGGTTCAGAGACTCCTCGATAATTGCCAATCGAAGGAGATCCTAGAAGAGATTTTCGACGAGTTATCTCCTCACCTGGCTGTTGTACTGGCACGCAAGAACACTGGAGTTTTAGCCAGCTTGGCTAACGCCTGTGAGAGGCTGCAGTGCAAGCAGGGGCCGTTTATGAATTGCATGGCGAAGATGTTCGATTGCGAAGACTCACCCGAAGCGCAGTCAAGAATCGTCCTTGCTGTTGCTAGCCTGCGAAGCTGCCGAGAGATTCCAAAGAGCGAAGCGGATGACGAGGGAGACACAGGGATCCGAATACACTTGCACGGAAGTGTGACCCTTCAAGCGATGTTACGCTTTAACAAGCCCATTAAAATAGTCAATTCGCTTTTAGCCACCAGCCCAGGCAGACTCGTCAAACTATTCAGCGATCCCAAAGGCAGCCGAATTTTGGACGCGTTCTTTGACAGCAAATTTATCGGTGAAAAAAGTCGCGAAAAATTGGCCAAAATGCTTCGCGGTCATTGGGTCGATCTCGCATGCGGAATTCATGGCTCCCGATGCCTCGAAAAAATCTGGTCGTGGTCCAAAATCAATCAGAGACACTGGATCATGGAAGAACTCGCGAGCGTCGGGGAATCCTTGAATTCTACGAAAACTGGAAAAATTATATCGGCCAAATTGAACGTGCCACTCTACGCGAGAAACAAGAAGGATTGGGCCGACGCGCAGGGAAAACAGGAAAAAACGAAAGCACTTTTCGCGGATATCATCGGCGCTGTGGATCTGCCGAGCAAAGTCAAAGATTCGTCGATTACGTAGTAACTTTTAATCCCATAAGGGATAGCCTTTCAATTGTGTATTAATTTTTCTCGAATTACGATAGAGAATAGTCATATGTATTTCATTACTTCGTAAATACATTTTTTTTATTTGTGTGTTCGAATTCGCCGGAGGTCTTCACAATGAGAACGCTCGGGGGTACATTACATTAAACCGTAACAGATGATATTCTATTCTACATTTTTGAGCAAAGTTCCCTAGCACGAATTTGCGTAGAGTGAACTGCGACAAACCAAGGAGTTCACGCCTCTTCTGATCTCCGTCTTCCTTTGTCGATCTCTACCTCTCTCTCTCTTTCTTTCTTCTTTCCTGACTAGAGATTCTATGTTTCAACGAAGAAAAATCTCGAGGATGCTTGCAGTGTCCGAAGTAAACGAGACATTAAATTCAATTCCATCAAGTTTAAATTCGAGACATTCAAATCCCATCAAATTTAAATTGGAGACATTCAAATTCCATCAAATTCAAATTTGAGACATTCGAGTTAAATTAATTTTAAATTCGAGACATTCAAATTCCATTCCAATCCCAATGACGGATTAAATCAAAATTCCATCCATCGTTCTTTTTGTTAAAAAAGATCGCGACTCCGATTGAAAATGTTGTATCGAAATATTGATGTTTACGAACTTTTGATAAAAAATAAGGTATTGCATATTTATTTTTAATAAATGAAATGATAATTGATAGACAGTCGGATTTTCAATTTTCAAGCCAATCGAAACTGTCGTTGGAACATATGGACAACAAACATCCTCAACGATTCGTATCCAAGAATTGAGTAACGATAGAGTTTTGCAGGGCAAGGATGGGCACCTATCGAATGACTAGTATGACACTGGGTGAAGCTAATCGCTTTCTCATCTTTCTTCTCTTCCTTTCCTTATGCAAACAGATTTTTCCGAATGTCCACAATTCCGACGAAATTAATTTTACGTGCAATTTCATATATACTTTAAGGTGTGTATGTGTGTGTGAATTCTGTGTGCGCGAACGTGCAAACTGTGCGTATATTCGTTTGAGGAAATTATCCGGCGGTACGATCGTGTCCTTGAAATGTTTAAAAGTAAAGAAAAAAATATTGCTCCAAAAAAGTCAAAACTTTTCGTCGGTCCATCTCTTTGGAATGGACTTTTAATTACGATGAAAATCACCTAACTAATTAAACTCGATTCTTACCGAAAATATCGATAATCATACTTTTTTAAGCGAACTAAAATAATTTAAAAAATGTTCAACAATTGATACAATCGATTAAAGTTCGACTGGTTGGAATTCAACGAAAATTGTTAAAAATTTCGTATTTTCACTATTATCCAAAATCGTATTCGGAGATGATGACTTTAAATCGCGAACTAAGGAATCCTAAAAAATATTGCTGTCATTTTCGAAATGCAAATCTGCTCCCGGTAATTTGAGAAGTAAAAAAGAATTTTCGTTGATTTCCAACCTTTCGAACTACAACGTCGTGTCGACACGTTCGTACGTCCGGCAAATAAAATAGATTCGATGGTGCAACTCGTACTCGTTACATCTAACACTGCTATTCTTTTTTTTCTTCTTTATCATACATTCTCGAAAGTTCGTCGAAGTTTAAGCTAACGTATACACGATTAAGCGTTAAGCTTGAACACTGGATGATTGAAGGGTAGGTTTGTTTGGGATTCGGAAGGGGGGGGAGGGGATTCGGGTGAGAAAGAAAGAACATGATCCTACATGTTGAAAAATGAGACTCGTAATAACGGTGAAATTTCGTTCTGTTCGTTTTTGGTACTTCGACATCGAAAAAAAAATTGTTTTTTTCATCACCGGCTCAAATTTCGAAATTCTCCTCGATATTTTTTCTTTACTCTTCCGTATCTTATTTGGCCGCAGTAGCGGCGGTGACTGCGTTGCTGTCAGGATCGTTCGAGCTTGCAACGTTGACGGCGCTTCTCGTTGGACTTTGCGAGGAGGATCGTCGCGGTCGTTCTCGCGAAGGGCTGTTATTGCAGTTTGCGTGGTGACCTCCAGCCTCCCAGTCACGATGTTGACAGAACGATCCGCAGTATCGAGCTATCCCGCAACCGCCGCAGGTCTCCAAAGCGGTCCTTCCACAATTCCAACAACCCTGCGCGTTTCCATACATTTCTATTATCCAAGCTTCGAACGGTCGGTTTCATAAACGGATACGAGTGACTCGTATGGTAATAAAATAAAAGCATCGAAATGCATACGTCTTTTCGATCAGTTTATAGGATATGTGCCAACGTTGAAGTTTTCGTTGATGGGTTTGATACTTTTCCAATATTGTTAACGCTTTTGGCGGGAATATTGGTCAAACGGTTTTCATGGACTCTTAGGACATGTTTATAACTTGGATTGAAAAGACATTTTGGATTATTGTTGGAAGATAGGAATCAAGAATAAAAAATCATTGTTTTCATCATCAACGAAGCAACTTGCATTTGATCGACGTTGAATATCTCGCATTTGAATTTGATGGAATACGAATGTCTCGAATTTTAATTTGATGGAATTTGTATGTTTCGAATCTGAAATTGATGAAATTTGAATGTCTCCAATTTGAATTTGATGGAACTTCAATGCCTCAAATTTGAATTTGATTGAAGTTGAATGTCTGGAATTTGAATTCGATGGAATTTGAATGTCGTGAATTTGAATTTGATGGAATTTGTATGTCTCGAATCTGAATCTGATGAAATTTGAATGTCTCGAATTTGGATTTGATGGAATTTGAATGTCTCGAATTTGAATTTGATGGAATTTTGATGTCTCGAATCTGAATTTAATGAAATTGGAATGTCTGGAATTTGGGTTTGATGGAGTTTGAATGCCTCGAATTTGAATTTGATGGAATTTTAATGTCTCGAATCTGAATTTGATGAAATTGGAATGTCTGGAATTTGGGTTTGATGGAGTTTGAATGCCTCGAATTTGAATTTGATGGAATTTGAATGTCTCGAATTTGAATTTGATGGAATTCGAATGTCTCGAATTTGAATTCGATGGAATTTGAATGTCTCGAATTTGAATTCGATGGAATTTGAATGTCTCGAATTTGAATTTGATGGAATTTGAATGTCTCGAATCTGAATTTGATGAAATTTGAATGTCTCGAATTTGGATTCGATGGAATTTGAATGTATCGAATTTGAATTTGTATTTATAAAGGATAAATCAGGATGTTAGTAGGGAGATTTAACCTATCTGAAGAACTCACCGATCCAACGACGTTCGTCAAATGGTTTCCCCCGTCCTTTTCATCATCAGCGGAACCGGAAGTGCCGGAAACGGATGTCGTAGTGGGCGTGCCGGATCCGGTTCTACCGGGCGCTTCCGGATTGTTGGGATTGATATGAGAGGCTACTCTTATGAAAGAGCTAGCCTGTCTGAGAGCGGCGTGATTACGGTGCGGCGAGGGGAGATCGAGAAGACGATGAACGCGTAATCTCTCGTTGGCTCGAGACTCGGCGACTGCGACGGCCACCGCTCGTTGCACCTCCGCGACCGCCGCTCTCTTCACTTCCTGCACCGCTTCTTCTACAAGTTAAAACAAAAAAAGGACACGCTTGTTTGGGTTTGTTTGGGTTTGTAGGGCAAGTCTGTGTGCCACATGATTTTGTAGGTTTTTGGTATTTTTTACAAGTTTTAGTAATTTTTCGAAAGTTTGAATGTCCCGAAAGTTTTGGATATCCTGATAGTCTGAATGTTCCGGAAGTTTTGGATATTTCAAAGTCTGAATGTCCCGAAAGTTTTGGACATCTTGTAAGTTGGAATGTCTGGTATTTTTGATGTTCAAAAGACTGCGCTGTTATTATGATTGAATAAACAAAACAATACCAAAGGAAGCATCGAACGAACCAGCTCTCCTTTTGACTTCGGCGACCCTGTCCTCGGTCGCGCGAATAGTCTGAGCGACGATTTCGCCGGAGAGTCGTTTAAGGTTACCAGCGTCGCGATCATTGGTGGAAGATTCGACGTGTGGTGCGTTATTGCTGGATGATGGATTATTGCCGTTGCTGGAGCCATTTTGGGCGCCAACAGCGATACCTGGTGTCAAGGGAGGTGCGGTTGCAGCTGGACTGGGTGAACCGCGTCTTTGAAGAATCGCCAATGCCCGTTTGGTCTTTTCGACCATGCCTAGGATACAATTGAGCATCACGTGAATATTCTTCCATTCGTCGTCGAGGCTCATCGAGCCGTTTTGTATTTGTCCGGCGATATGGCCGAGCTGTGGTTGTTGCTGCTGATGTGGCAATTGGGGTGGTCCGAAGGAAGTCAACTGGTTGACCTGGACGAGACCCGGTGGAACGGGACTGGGACCGTGCGAGTGTGAAGACTGCAAAGTACCGGTCGACGAGTGAACCGGGTACCAGCAATAAGAGTCCGGTGGTTGTTGCTGTTGCTGATGGGAATGATGATTCCAGGGGAGCGATGATCTCTTCCCGTACATTGGACCGTCCTCTAGGGAAACGCCGTTCTCGAAGTACCTGCCGGTCAAGTGCGAAACGGAAAAATAATGAAAAGGATTATGCAAGTGGTTTTTCGTACCTTTTCTACTACGAGAACGAACCAATAAAAACTGGACTTAGAGGATGGCGCAAACTGGGATTTTATAACCGATCAATGCATAAACCCAAACAAACCTAAATAAAAGGAATTCCCTAAGCGTGACAATAATAAGGCTGGGTGCAAGTGATTCTTCGTAGTTTTCCTACTACGAGAACAACCCAATGAAAACTGGACTTAAAGGTGAGCGCAAACTGGGATTTTATAAACGATCAATGCATAAACGTAAACAAACCCAAACAAAAGGAGTTCCTATGCGTGACAATAGTAATGAGTGAATGCAAGTGATTCTTCGTAGTTTTCCGGCTACGAGAACCAACCCAAACAAACTTGATTTATAGGTTGGCGCAATCAAGGATTTCATAAACGATCAATCCATAAACCCAAACAAACCCAAACAAAAGGAATTCCCTAAGAGTAACGATACTAAGAGTGATCCCATAGCCACGACTAAAACCAAATACCGGAGTACGAAAAGATCCTTCGAACCATCCAGAGAAACGAAGCCTTCGATCACTGCACCAGCAAAACCCTAGTCGACCTCTTCAGCCAAGAATCCATATCAAAAACTCAATACAACCACTCTCTCGAACTTCCAATTCCAAAAAATTCTTCGGCTCCCCGCCGGCTTCATGGTCCTTTCGAACCAGCATTTCCATCAGCGACCCAACCCTACTTCCACACACGTTTTCCCAGGTCACCAGTGTTCCCCACTCGTAAATGGGATTTTCCTACGCGGAGTTGTGAATTTTCTCTACATACTTCACGCCGCCTGGAGCAACTAGGTGCCCGGCTCGTCAGGTACAGGATTGGAGCGCACGGTGATGGCGATCGACGTATGTATCCGACAGGACGGATCTCGTTTGCCGACCTGTACATTTGCATCAAGCCCGATCGTTTCACGTACACTCGCTATTAACCACCCGTGGATGGTCCTACCGGGGCCGCAGGTGTGCAAACCCCGTGGTGAGGGTGGCGCAACCGACTACCGAATACCGCACATACGTAGGTATATTGGAACCGGGGATTTTCGAGGCGATACAGCATGGAGGAATCGGGGTCCAAAACGGCCAAGCGCCGGTTCATGGGAAATCGGTTCTCGCGAGCAGGGGGGGGGTGGAGGAGGTGGCCGAAGGAGAGGAGGGGGATGGGGTGAGTGATATTAGCGGCGTGCCGATAGGTACTCGAGAGGCAAATTTGGAAGGGTACGTGGGCGTCCGGGCGAAAGGTGTGTGCGGTGATATATTGAAACGTCAGCGGCAGACATATCGAGTGAGGGAGAAAGGAAGGGCGACGAAGGAGGAGGAGAAAGAGGGTTGTGGAACGTTGGAGAGGGAGATGGATGACATTGGGGATACGCGGAGTAACTGGGATTGCTCCGGCAAACGCGGCCAACTTCTCACACTACGGTATATTTCGTCGCTTGAGAAATTCCTAGTTCTGGTGTATTTTGGATATATAGACACGTACGGATGGGGAAACGTGGATATTCAAAAAGTTGTACCGTATGCGCACCCCGTCTTCAATTAAAGTTTAGGCTCTTACTGGTACCACGGTAACACCAACTTTCTCTTTGTTCCTGACCGGAAACGCCTAGGTTCGGTTAACACCGTTACCATCTTGAAACGACCAACTTTGAATACCGAGATTTGACGCGCAATCGTTTTCGATGTCCGGTACACTTGGACGTTGTTGGCAGACATTTATGATTTTTTGACCTGGGGTTTTTCGCGAAACACTATCATTTTTGTCTTTTACCTTTTTCTCGAAATGAATCGTGATTATTTATTTCTAAATCGTATCTTACAAATGATATGTCCCTTTGGACACTCATTATCGGACCCAAAACGTAGATAAACCCTTTAAGTATTTCCACACTGGAAGATCCTGAAAATTCTTATCGGAATAAGTTTGTTTGGATTTGTTTGGGTTTGTTCGAGTTACAAGGCGTAAGGATCAAACTTTGGTAACGAACGAATTATTTCGCTGAGAAAACGTGCTTTTCATCATCATTTAAGGGAATGAAAAGCTGCTCGAGTCAAACGGACATTCCACTTCCCAATTGGGTGGATTCAGAGCTCTGGATGTTGTTTCAAAATCTTGAGAAACGCGACCGGTGGAATCAGCCGGAGAAGTAACTCGGTGCCGTTTTGGTAACCGGGAGTGGGGTGGGGGGAGGATTCTCTTCGTTAAATTGGGTCCCCGAAGAGAACAAAACCGATATCGTTATAGGATGGGTATGTGGAGCTCGTTACGTAACGTGGGCGCAATGTGTGTAACACATGCGCTCGTACAGCCGTTAAATGGCCTCTACAGGCTCGTGGCCAAATTTGTTGGCTTTTATTTTTTGTTTGTTCGGGCGTTACTTTTTTTTGCTTTTTTCATTGGCCTCTCGTCCCTCGTTGGGTACAAGCGCGCCGTGGACACTTTGCGGTTATTCGGTCAATATAATCCACAGCCGTGGTCCACCAGGTGTGTTTGCACGCATTTGTGTCAATGTGTGTGTGTGTGTGTGTACACGACGATACATACGGGCACGGAGGGCGCTTTTCGAAACGAGCGGGACAACACTTTTACCCGATTTATAGTCTCTGCCTCGAAAACGATTCGGCCGGAGCGTGGTTTATGTCGTATACGTACCGGCGTATACGGCGATAAAGGGACGAACCTGGATGCTTGATAAATGACGAATCGACGTCGTAACTAATCCCCCGGTTTTTTTTGGGTTTGGGTTAGTTTGGGTTTTTTTTA
>JAPYZI010003328.1:0-18577 GCA_030523105.1 Ophioninae sp. A BG-2022a | reverse complement strand
GTTTACCAAGATCTTCGAGTGGGCGCTGAGAAAGAGGAGCCGAGTAAAATTCTGGAGCGTCACGTTTCGTAACGGCCGAAAAGCCACGAAGCGCAATAATCCAAACCCAAACAAACCCAAACGAAAAATGAACTAATACATTCCAAGAACAAAAAAAAAAAATAGAATCTGTAAATTTGCCAAAAAATGTCCAAACTTCCGGTTCAAACGAACCCAAACAAAATCACGTTTTTTCATTAAACCCAAACAAAAAATGAACTAATAAATTCACAAAAAAAAAAAAGTTTACCAAGATCTTCGAGTGGGCGCTGAGAAAGAGGAGCCGAGTAAAATTCTGGAGCGTCACGTTTCGTAACGGCCGAAAAGCCACGAAGCGCAATAACCCAACTATAAATCCATCGTGCCGGTGGAGAAAAAGAAAGCCTTTCGCTTTCCAGTAGAAGAGGAAGAGGGAAAGTTGATATCAGGGGACTCTCCGGATCCCGTGCACGTCCGAGGTACCGCTATCGTGTAAATAGAACGAAGGACTCGAGGCTTTTCCAGCGCCCCGAAACTTCGAGGACTCCTCGCGGGTGACCCGAGCGGAGACCACCATCTTGCGAGGGGTGTCGAGATTCTTTATTGTTTCAATAAGCAAGCGGCACACGGTCCGGTCTTATTAGCGAAATAAACCTCTTTAACGGTCTCTGCGTGTGAACATTTTCGTCCTAGCTTCCGGTTGCTTGATTCTTTTTTTTGGCGAGTCTTATGCCAACGGGGCAATCGTATGGTTCGAAGTGTTGCATGGTGCGATAGAGGAGACTCGGGATGTAGGAGGTGGGAGGAAATTACAGCCACTCTTCTTTCGAAGGGCAGTGTAGGGAACGAAAAAGGGACGAATGGAGAAAAAAAAAGCAAAAAAAAAAGCAAAAGGGAGGAAGGAAACGAAGGAAAAGAAAAAGGGCTAAAGTGATGAACGAAACAAGAGAAAGATTAAACGGAAAAAGGGCTTGGTGAATGTTACGAAATTCCTAAAAGACATCCCCCAGAATATCTCCCACTCTTTCTTTCTCTCAAAATCCGTATCAGCCAGAGCCAGAAGGACGATCTTTAAGAGGGAAAAGGGAGGGAAAGAAAAAGCCAGAGGCCAAAGGGAGGAATCGATAGGTTTTTCCCCGAGGGTTACCATGGTGACCGCGAAGCGAAACGGACTACAAGCGAGATAAGTGACGGGTATATATACACACGCGCACACATACACACACACATATATATATATATATATATAATGTACTTACGTAGAATAGGATCGCGAGCTTGGTAAGAGCATCGTGGGATCGACCACTGCGTCTTCGCCATCGCGACACACTCGTATCCTTTTTTCAGCCCGGCATCCCCATCAATCCATCGTTTCCTGACTATATATACATAGAGAGAGAGAGAAAGAGAGAGAGGACCATCCAAGGACTCGAGGATCATTCAACGACGTTTCGATTACCCCTCGCCAACTCTTTCCTCGAGGCTGGTACCGATTTAAATAGGAAACTCCAAAGGACCGGATGGCAGACTCTTGAAACCAGCAATAACTAAAGCCGATACTTGGATGGGTGACCGGATGACCTTTAGATGTACCGGTACACTGAGCACCAGGATGGAAACGGTTTTTTTTTTTCAGGGTTCTTACCTGTCGCGGATTTTCTGATGCCCTCTGAGGATGCCCTCTGAGAGGGCATCGATATAAATAAATAGAATAAATAATACGATATAAATCAATAAAATATCAAATCAATTAATAAAAGAAACAATTTTAGCGGAATTTATTTTTTCCATGATTATTTATCGACTGGTATTTGTTTATTATTGTCGTTGGTATTATTCTGATAGGATTTATTTACTGGACATTATTCTAGTATTATTTATTTATTTATTTATTTATACGGTTATAATAATAATTGTTTGAAATTATTATTATTATAGTAATTGTTATCGTTAACGTATTGGAATCTATTTAATTATTTTTTTAATACTAATACTATTATCATTTTGTTTTTATATTATTTTTATATTATTATTATTATTATTTTTATCATCATTAGTCTACTGGAACTTATTTTTTAATTTTATTTATTTATATTTATATTTTATTTATTATATTTATATTTATATACAATTTATTTGTTTATATTTACATTATTAGTCGAGGATAATGAATTAATTGAATTAATATCGAAACTGTGATTAGAATGTTTCAAAAATAATATAAATGGTAAGTATTTAAAGTCCTCGAGGGTAATAATGAAGATTTCATTTTGTGGAAATGTTTTTTTTCACGAAGACAAGATGGCGCTCCTGAAGAATCGACGTTGCTCAGGGTTCACTATGGGAGGAGGGGCTCCGACGGAGAGCTCGTCGAAAGAAGAGAAAAAAGCAATCGAGGGAAGAAGAAACTGAAAGAGGAAAGGAGCAAGAGTGGTCCATATACCTGGAAGTCCCTCCCACTGGTGCTGCTGGTCAGTAATAAACTGTCTGCTCTTGCAACGCTCGTATCTACTGCGCCGGTCCACGCGATCGTCGACCCCTCCTCGGACTACGGAATTCCCACTTCGATCCCTTGGTCGATCGATTTCTCGATCGGGATTCGTTCAGCACATAAGGAGTAGGAGAATCGAGGAGGAAGAGTCCTTTGGAGTTTCTGTTTTTTATGAAGGTTTTCCACGTTTGTTCAATTGTGGAGAAAATGGATACTTGGATGGGTGACCGCTGAGTTTTTTTGGGTTTGTTTGGGGTGGCGATCGCGGATGTCCAGTCCGTGAACTGATGGAACTGATTTTGAGTCGAATCGAGCTGTTTAAACGCGAGTTATTGACAGTTGCCCTGTGCCCTCCTGTAACCCGGCTGACAGGTATCAAGGACTGGAATGTTGGGTTTCATTCGCAATTAAATCTAACGTACGAACTTGATTCAAATCCTCAAAGCCATTGGGTCTCTGTAACGAACCAATTCTTTTCAAATTCTTCTCGTCGCTCATGTAGTGAAGCCATTTTGGGGGTGAAAATGATAGTTACTGAAAATTTAAAAAATACGTCGTTTAAGTACAACCATTTAAGGCATTCGTGGTTGAAAAAACGGACGGGCCTCCCAATGTCTTCCATGAGAAAAAAAATATTGAAAGAAAAAATGTCTTCGATTTGTTGTGTTCTTTTTGTTTAAAAACAGCCATATTTTTGTTTCCAGTGGACGAAACTCAATTTTGACCACGGATTCTGAAAGAGCACACCCGAAATAACTACGGACTATTTTATTTATTTAAAAAGTGTTGTTGTTTAACGATGAGAATTTTACTTGAAAATTATCGAAAAAAATGACGATTTTCGATCGGATAGTAGTATAGTAGTACCATCATGTCCAGACCAATTTCTGCATCATTCCAGGCTCAGTTTGATTCCAAGATGCTCGTCGGCCATCTTGGTGTCGTTTCTCATATCTTTTACGAGCGAGACTCGTGACTTCCAAGTTAAGGGGGGGGGCGGCGAGTGATTAACTTGAACTTCCACATCGATGTATTCGACCGAACCCATTATTACGACGGTCCCTCCGCGTCTCTCGCATAATGCGCACCTTAAGAGGGTTCCCTGCTCTCGCTCTCTCTTTCTCCCTCCTCCCTCCCATTTTCCCTTCTGTCCGACAATTGAATGTCGTGCGTTTATTTTCGGAAGCCTTAATTTAATTCTCTGGTTGAAACGGAGAGACCAGAACCAGAGAGACCAGAACGAAACGGACGGTACGTCAACTGTACACACGGGGAGAAGAAACGGAGGAGCGACGACGAGGACGAGAGACGGACGGTTTGCAAACCAAGAGGGGGATGGAGAGAGAGAGAGAGAGAGGGAGAGTGAAGAAGAGAAATTGAACGAAGGAGAGAAGAGAGCAACGGGCAAGTTAAAGCGTTTGGGATCTTTTGTTTTGTCGAGCCGACACTCGTGCTCTGCAACGACTCTCTTTTATATGCACTTTTCTCTCCTCCTCTCATCCCTCTCTTCCTCTTTCTCTTTTTAGTTTTCAGTTTTTAGTTTATTTTTAAGTTATGAGTTGGTTCAGCTTCAGTCAATTTTCTTGCTACTACTAATGAATACTTTTCGTATCATATTTTGCGTTTTGTATTTTTTTTTTAATTTTTTGTTACAAATGCCTTTTTCGGTATTTTTATTAATTTTTTTTTAGTTACTATTTTGTTGAACTTTGTATCTTTGTTTTGTCAATATTTTTTTTAATCTAAAATTCCTCGAAGGTTTTTACTGCAGTTTAATAAAATCTATTATCTCTAACTTTTTTTCAAAATTTTCATCGCTTCGTTTTAGTTTATTAATATTTTTCAGTAAACTTAATTTTAATTCGTTTAGTTCTTAGTTTTATTATTATTCCTGTCATTTATATTACCATTGGTATTATTTTTGATAATTTTTCTTTAAATTATATTTTTTATGTATTATTTTTTATTTGCACGAAAGTACCACTGGGATGTATTAAAATCTATAATCATCTCTCTCTCTTTTTCTCTCTCTCTCTCCTAATTTCTCGCCCTCCACGAGATTTATATTACTTTCAAATTCATTTTCAAATTATGAATTAAGTACATCTTCAATCATCTTCTCCGGTAAGTCTGTACAATTTTGAACATTTTTGGGTTTTTTCACAATTTTGCTTTTTTCTATTATTTTGAAAGTTATTTTTTGTTATTTTTCATTACATTTGCGTTTTTTGGTTATCCTACCGAATATTTTCGATTTTCGGTTACTTTTGTTCCGTTATTGTTATGTTAAACTTAGTGACTTAATTATTTAAATATTTTTGTTTCTATCTTCAATGGATCGAAAGTTTTTTACTAGGGCATAATAAAATCTATCATCATCCTCATCATCATCATCATCGTCGCCTCCCCTCCCCCCCTTTTCCCTCTCCCTCAGCCGATCTTTTTCCTCAGAGGTCTACGTCCCGATGTTTTTTATCCGTCACGAACGCGAGCCAGTCCTCGTGACGTGGCAAAGTGCACAAGAGGAAGGTAGCTTGAGTGCGATGGATTTTTAATAATCTTACACGGAGACCAGGTGCACGTATATTCTCGCGAGTACACGTACCGAGCTTTCAGCTCGTATGATAAAGTGACTCGAGCATAGTCACAACAATAATCAGTCTGCTTGGTCATTTACTAGCTGTATCGGTTCTGTCGGACCAGCCATTGACTATACGTTCCACTTATCTTATCAGATCGAAGAGGGAAGCGTGCGCTCGAAGTGCAGTGATTGCAAACGATCGTCAGTTCGGGTCCAATCAGTGCAGTCCGTCACGTTTCTTACCGGCTTGCTTGATTATTTCGCCCATGTGTCCAAAAGCTTCGAATGTTGCCATTGGGTTTGTTTGGGTTGGAAAGCTTTGATTTTCGACCATTGGGTTTGTTTGGGTTCGAAAGCTTCGAATTTCGACTTGTTTGGGTTCGAAAGCTTCGAATGTCGGTCGTTGGGTTTGTTTGGGTTCAAAAGCTTCGAATTTCGGCCACTGGGTTTGTTTGTGTGGGTTCGAATTTCGGCCAATGGATTTGTTTGGGTTCGAAAGCTTCGAATTTTTGCTTGTTTGGGTTCGAAAGCTTCGAATTTCAGCTTCTTTGGGTTCGAAAGCTTCGAATTTTGGTCGTTGGGTTTGTTTGGGCTTGTCTGGGTTCGGAAGCTTCGAATTTTGGTCGTTGGGTTTGTTTGGGCTTGTTTGGGTTCGAAAGCTTCGAATTTTGGCTTTGTTGGGTTCGAAAGCTTCGAATTTCGGCCATTGGGGTTGGTTTGGGTTTGAAAGCTTCAAATCTCGGCAATTGAGTTTATTTGTTTGGGTTCGAAAGCTTTGAATTTCGGCCATTGGGGTTGTTTGGGTTCGAAAGCTTCGAATGTTGACCATTGGGTTTGTTTGGTTTCGAACACTTCGAATTTCAGCCATTGGGTTTGTTTGGGTTTCTTTGGGTTCGAAAGCTTCGAACGTCGACCATTGGGTTTGTTTGGGTTAATTTCATCGCCATCCTTGCAAAATTGGTAAAGACAACGGTGCGGCCGTTCGAAACGTCCTGATACTCGGAACTTGGCAAACGGCACAATTTATTTCGCGGTGGGTAGGCAAAAAGGCGCGCGGCAACCATCTAGTATATAGTTTCACGTTACAAGGCGCAGCCCTGAATGCCCCCTGCCCCAGAGCCCTTACCCGTTCCCTTACTTCCTTTTCCTTCTTTTTCCTCTCGACTTTTCTCTTTTTCTCTCCGCGTGCGCGAGTGTGTGGGTGTGTTTTTCTTTTTTTTTTTTCCTCTTTTTTCGTTCCTCCTTCCTTTCTCGTTTCGCCTCTCGCGAATGTATACACAAGTGCAAGAGGCTCTCCGGGACTATCGTTTCTCCTCGGTCTCCGTCTAGCCCGTGAACGAAAGGGGCCGGAGGGGGGGTGTGCGTGAAAAACGCGCTCTTGTGCACCTCGTCGTAGTGTTTGCTGGAGCGTGCGGGTTAAAAGCGTGCGTGGATGTTCGTTGTGGTGTGCGGGCGCTTTGGTACCCCGCGCGCGGTGAGTATATATCCAGGAGTCAGTGACACCTCTCGCATCGTCGGCGTCGACGTTGGTCCAAGCCGACGATGCTGGAACCGAGAGACTGCCTGCGGTTTCTCGTAGCCATGGTAACCATCTCTCTCACTCTCTCTCTCGCTCTCGCTCTCTCTCTCTTTCTATCTCTCTTCGTCTCTTCGTCTCTCTCTTTCTCTCTTCGTTTCTCTCTATCTCTCTTCGTCTCTTCGTGTCCCTCTCTCTTTCTCTCTTCGTTTCTCTCTATCTTTCTCTCTCTCTCTATCTCTCTTCGTCTCTTCATGTTCCTCTCTCTTTCTCTCTTCGTTTCTCACTCTCTCTCTCTCTTTCTCTCTTCTTTTCTCACTCTCTCTTTCTTTCTCTCTCTCTCTCTTCGTTTTTTCATTCCTCTCTCTTTCTTCGTTTCTTCGTTTCTCTCTCTATCTCCCTTCGTTTCATCATCATCTCTCTCTCTCTCACTCTCTTCGTTTCATCATCATCATCTCTTTCCCTCTCACTCTTTCTCTCTCTCTTCGTTTTTTCATTCCTCTCTCTTTCTTCGTTTCATCATCATCTCTCTCTCTCTCTCTTTTCGTTTCTTCATCTCTCTCTCGATCTCTTTGCATTTCTTCATCTCTGTCTCTCTCTCTCTCTCTCTCTCTTCGTTTCTTCATCTTTCTTCCTCTTTCTCCGTTTGCTCTTCGTCGTCATCTCCGCCCGCCGCCCCTTTTAGCCATTGCACCTTCTCCTACCTACGCCGAGCTCCCAACGCCACCTCTTCTCCTACCCCTTCAATTATCATACCATCTCGCTCGAGTTCACCCCTGGCCGTTCCTCTCCCGACTTTCTCGGCGGCTCTTGCTCTAGCGAACTGTTCGCTCTCTTTCTCTCTCTCTCGGAAGAGAGAGAGCCTTTCTGATTGGAGATAGAGAGAGGTAAAGAAAAAAATGAAGAGTTTTCTATACATATATACATTTATCACTTTTTATCTATCTTTTCTATATTAAAAATTCATAAAATATACGATGAATTATTATTTTTTTAAATATTTTAACCATTTGTTCACTAAGCCTAACAAATCCTGAATCAACGTCTTCAGATTTTGAAAAATCTCTTATTTTCGAAGATCAGAAATCCTGCCTCGATGTATCGAAATATTCAAAAATGGATATTGCCAACGATAACATCGTCCTCCATTTTTCTCATATCACGAATTTCCATCTGCAACTTTGATAATTGAAAATAATTTTTCTGCCACCTACAAAAATCGTCGATCTTATAGTCATCGATCGAAGAACTCAATACCGCTTTTATTTAGTCGCGGTCTTCGCAGCGTTCAGCCTTCTCGCCTGTCTCGAAGGGCCCTCTGGGCGGTCAAGCGTCGATTTTCTCATCTCGGTTTGTCGTTCCACCTTCTCCATCTGTCCTCGGTCGTACCGGAGTCAAGCTGGAGGAGTTCGCGCTTGTATTTCTATATGGCTTGCTCTCGGGTTACACTTTCTCGTTTTACGCGATTCTCCGGTTCTTCCAATGACCCGAGAGCACGTACAGCACTCATTGGCTTTCTCCGTGTTGCTCCTATTGGCGCAGGTTTCTCATTGTCTTTTTTCTTTCCTTTTTTTCTTCTTTTTTGTCTTTTTTCGTTTTCTACACTGGCTGGTCTGATTATGCGGAGATCTTGAAGAGTCGTGGTACCCTGGAGCCCCTAGAGAGTACACTGGACCCCTCAACTCCATCTGCCCCTCAAACCCTCAAAACTCTTTACGCGCAGCTTGTGTCTCTCGTTTAATGGAGTTTCTTGCCTCGTAACCCAGGAGTCCGATTATAGCACTCGATCTACGACAGGATGTATGACTAACACCGGGTTCGCTCTATTCTCGGAGACAGAACGGAGAAAGACTCGCTACGATGGAAGACGGAATATTGCCAGAGTTATCAACGAGAGAGGATACTTCCATGGTGTTTTTTACTTTTAGGTTTGGGTTTGTTTGTTTGGGTTTGAATTTATTTCGATTTGAATTTATTTGGGTTTGAGTTTGGGTTCGCTTGAGTTTGTCTGGGTTTGAATTTGTTTGGGTATGCGTTTGTTTGGGTTTGGGTTTGTTTGGGATTTAATTTATTTGGGTTTGAATTTATTTAAATTTGAATTTATTTGGATTTGAGTTTGGGTTTGCTTGAGTTTGTTTGGGTTTAAATTTGTTTGGGTATGCGTTTGTTTGGTCTTGGGTTTGTTTGAGACGGATTTTCAACGCTGTAATATTCATTTTTGGATGTCTTTGGGTTTGAGTTTGAATTTGGGTTCGTTTGGGTTTGTTTTTGTTTGAATTTGGATTTGTTTGGGTCTGTTTGAGACATGGAGTATCGCGTGGAATCATAGTTGCATCGATGAATTTCGTTCACCCGCCAAAGAGAATGGATCTAATGGAGAAATCCTAAATATTTCAAAGTTTTTTCGAAAAATACCGAAAGCCTGATCCTACAGGAAAGAATGTATGAAAGGGCAGCTGATGAATCTTAGTTGATGAGAGTCTAGTAGGTTTCTAAAGAGATGGATCACGTGGCAAGTTTCTTCAGAAGACATCACCTATCCACGACGATCCAATAGCTTGCTAAAGAAACTGCCAAATATAAGATTTCCATAAATCACTTAAAAAACCCAATGCAAAAGTGGACCAAGCAGTTGTCATCAGATGGCAAATATTTCCAATGTCATCAACAATAATATTAATCCATTAGGATGTTAAATATGGATTACGATGACTACTGGTGTTGGAGTAGCCATTTTGGAGGACGAGAGTGTCGAAATGATCGTCCGGTGAAAGCGCAGACGCCGGAGGATGAGCATAGAGGAGAGGAAGATTCTTGGTGGGTGATACAGCCAACGGGAATGCGATGATGTTCCCCCTCGGACCAATCGCGAAGCAGGGATGCGACTCGACACGCACACGCGGAGGATCCCTCGTGGATCGCGAGAACAGAAACGAAGGGAGAGATACAGTCGGTTGGGATGGATACCAACACATGTAGGCAGTCACATTGGGTTCCAAGCGTTTTCGTGGGTCGACCTGGAGGGAGGAAGACGAGCCGATTTGCTCAGTGGGAAGATGTCCGGACCAATGGTGTGATTCCATTCTCCAAGCTCCTCGGAGATAACTGAGGTAGCTGATAGAAAGAGACAACTGCGGTCGTGATCGAAAGAGGGAAAGAGACGAACGAAACGGCTGGTTGGAAACTCTTTTAAATGGCGAGAATCGCTAATCGAAGAAGCTTGAATGTGGAGCTCAGGTGGCGCACCGGTGAGAGCAATTAAACCACCGGGTCCACGATCAATCGTTATTGGAGCCATAAAATCGCTGCGATTAAAAAAAGACTAAGAAAAACCAGCTCCTTATTGATAACGGAATAAGATTAATACACGACTCACATCGAGTTGAAAAGCCAACTTCGAATGACCCCAATGCATCTCGTGTTCCAAATTGAACACTGATTCCAATCGCTAATCTCCTTGATTTCATTACGGCTTTCGATTAGGAAAAAAGCTTCGGCCACCATTAAACTAGCTCTGTAAAGCTTTCTTTGATAATCAGTTATGAGGATTGCACGCCTATCGAAGTTTCAGTTGAATACCTGGGACAGAGATCTTTTTCGGTATCTGCTGATTCTTTTTTTTTTTTGGAAGTCCGGATTTTTAGAATGCCAGTTGATGCTTGATGGTTTGACGTAATCGAAGATTTTTCGGGTACTATTGGGCTATTATACTTGGTCTTTGATGATTGGGATCCAATGGCTTTGGGTCCAGATTGGGAAGTATCGACCCAATAGCATTGGAACCCGATCAGTAAATATTGACCCAATATAATTGGATCCCAATCAGAAATGAGAGAATACGTTTCACTTTTCGGACCCAATGGCACCGGATAACTAAACACATCGAAACGTCATACTTGTACGTTCGATTTCAAAGTCAAAATTCCGCATGGGAATCCAAAGTACGAACTCAATCGAAATCCTTCGTGATTTCCAAAATCCTGCAACCTAAACTCCCTATTATCCTCCTGAAAAAATCTCTATCTCGTTGTCCATCCAGATATTCACGAAAAGACATATTTTTCAAAATCCCAAAATCCTATCCAACAGTAAAGACAAAAAAGAACGATTTCCAAACGTCAACGAGGAAACCCTAAAAAATCAACATTCCCAAAGTGGGAAATGCTTGGAAGTCGCTACTGATACCCAATAGTGACAACGTAGTACCCAGTGTCCCAGACGCATTGATCCTCAGGTCCACTCCACCAGCAGTTTTCGTACGAATGTCGACATCGTACCCAGACGTTGATATCCGGTTGGAGCTTCGTTGGGCTTTCGTATCCAAAGCGACAAAACAGACTCCAGATTTTCAGCAGTAGAAGGAAATTTGGAGAAAAGAGAACGTTGGATGGCGTGGAATACGGTTGGAAAGAGTGGTTCAGCGAAGCGAAAGCTAACCTTGTATATATGCTGTTGGATGCTGCTGCGGAAAGAGAATGATATATCTATATGGATCCAGGGAACGTAGACATTGAGTACAGTCGTCGCGGAGAGAGAAAAAAGAGATGGAGCCAAAGATGGAGAGTCTTGTTCTCTTTGTCCCACTTGAAAGCTCCAACCCCTCCTTTCTCCAACCCTTCGTACCCCACCACCTCTCGTCACCGGTCCTCAAAAGCGTCCTCTGCGCGATTCAGGGTGGGAGATGGGAAAGAGAGAACAAGCAAACGTTAGGTACGAGGATGAGGCTATGGCAGTGATGGTGGATGGTGTGGACGGGCGGAATGGAAGACGGGTTGCGCGCGGCTCCTCCGGAGGAGAGGATCAATAGAGACACCGAGACGAGACCTCTTTCCCTCTCTTCTCCTCATCTCTCGTTTCTCTCCTCTCTTCCTCGTTTCTGAAGCTCTCCGCACCCTCCGCCACGTCTCATCACCGGGCTTCTACCGTTTACTACCTAACCTCCCTTTTTCAACGTCTCTTGGTCTCTCTCTAGCCCTCTTTCACTCGGAATCGCTCTTTTCCTTTCTCTCTCTCTCTCTATGTCTTTCTCTCTCCTTTTTCTCCACAATCCCAGGGAGAATTGCTGGTAAGGCCTTCCACCTCCGCCAAGAGTTTCACTTCAGGAGGTAACAGCAGCACGAATCAACCCCCAGCACCACCATCAGAAACCCTCGACACCAGAAACCCACCACCCTCCTACTTCCAATCATCTCTCCACCCCTTCATCACTACAGCATCATCCCGAAACCACTCGGATCCTCCACTACGATTTTTCATCCTAAATTCCAACGCTGATGATACCTCACTAGCCTGGAACTTACTGCAGCTTTCCTAGAGACTGGAACTTTGGTACCAGCGTCATCAGGGCCCATTTCTGTCTTGATGGAAAATCTTAAACTGATTTATGGTCTTTAGCCTGATTGATATTTTTTTTAACTCTTGGATTAAAAAATGCTTGTTTGGGTTTGGTGAAAGGTCGAATGGTCAACTGGGGAAAAGTTATACTAATGTTTTCATGAAGTTCAATGGTGACCTTTAACGAGAAAAATGATATTTAGCGACCATATGTTTTTGTTGTCAATAAATTAAAGATGTTAACAATACTTTTTTGTTTAGCTGATTTTGTTGATGAAAAAATGGGGTCACTGCTTTTTATTTAATATTATTTGGAATTTAAAATCTAACATTATTGTTTAGTTGAATGTTTGAGTCTTTTTAAATTTCATTTTAATTAATAATATTACAATTGTATTTTTAATTATTTTAGAACTTATTAAAAAACAAGTATTAATGTTTGTTAAATTTTTAATAATACTGTCGATGAGTTAATAATAATAAGAAAAAAATGAATAATATTATAATTTTGAATAATATTATTAAAAAATTAATAATAATAATTATCACGGTTGATTGTTTCTAGTTAATAATAACCGTTAGTTAACGTTCACCATTAAATAATTAATTTTAATTTCTCATAGTTAATAAGCTAATAACAAATTGAAAATTATCGAAAAAATAATATCAATGTTATCAACTTTTGTAGAATAATATCAAAGCTCTCAAATATTGAAAAAAATAATGTGGATTTTTTAAACTTTGGAAAAATTGAGTTATTTTTCCAGCTGTCAGTGATATTCGTTGACCAAGGGATCCACTTTTTCTGATGAGCTTTCCAAACTCCACTTGAATAGCTCAAGGGTATTCCAAGGTCAAACCCAATACCAGAAGACTTTCCAGCTCCGAGTATAGTGATTCGGTATCGAGGATTGTGGAAAAAAAATCCGGGGTGAGGTTAATGTTGCGTGCGGTGGCGAAGTTGGAAAAGCCATCGTACCAGAAGATGCTATGGAGGAAGGGATCTCGTCTGATCGGGCTGGGGTAGTTGGAGGCCCACATAGGGCTTTGGCAGGGCGGTTACCTCGCTCGGTGTGGGAAAACCAGCGAAGCAAGAAGCAGGGAATATCAGGCTTGAGGTTTCGCAAAACCGCGAGCATCAGCTTCAGCTTTTTTGTTGTGAGGGAAGGTGCGGGAGGTGGAGAAAGGGAAGGACAAAAGTCGGGAAGTGAGGGGAAAGGGAGAGCAGCATTGGGGGTAATGTTCCATGATGAGACGCCTTGTGGACTCATCGGGAACTGACGAATGGCTCCGAAACGTCAAACGGTAAAAAGCTATCGCTGATAAAAGAGACCGAGAAACTTCTCGACGCTGAAAGGAGAGGGAGGAAAATCTAAGACCGAAAAATAAATGAAAAATGCTTGAAACGACGAGTAAATACGATTTTCGTTAAAAATGTGCAATTCGGGTAGTCCAGAAAATGAAATAACGGTAAAAAATGTTATGGTCCGTCGACTGGTCGCCGGCGACTCGAACGGCGACTTGGTCGACGGCGACTCGGTCGGAGACTTGGTCGCCGGCGACTCGGTCGATCTTTTTTCTGTTTTTTTTTCTTATTTTTATACAATTTATTTTTATCAGTTCCGGTCACCTTTATTACCAATTTTTATCTTGGTAACCTTTCTTTTACTTATTATTAGTTAATCCTGATTATTGTTGTTATTATAATTAACATTTTCATTATTTTTTTTCATTATTATCATTGTTAAAACATGGATAAGCAAGATATTCATTCATATCTAATTATGCTGCTACTTTTTGAAAGGCTATATCCCAGAGTGCGAAATAAATCTCGATTTTTCTCTCTCTGCTTTTAAATTTCGAATACCCTCGGTATAGACCACTGTCAAACCCCACTTTTCTACCCAAGGAACAAAACTTTTTTGCTCTCGAGAAAAATATCGTCGCGGATGTCCTGAAAGGCGGGTTCAGCCAGAATGGACCGCGTGGACGGGGAAAGAGACGGAAGAGGGTGGGGGGGGAGGGGATGAAATACGCATTTCATTCGTTTCGCGAGGGTAAATTCGCTCCATTCTTGGAGTACATCGGCATCTGCTTCGAAGACTCTCGAAAGGAAGAATTCTTCCGAGCGTTATTACGTGAAATATCGGGTCTAGAGAAAAAATCGTATTCCCCTAGTTTCTCCTAGGTATTACGAAAAAAGAGACATTTTAGAGTTGAAAAATAAAATTGATTTTATATAAAAAAAATAAAATAAAAAATATTTAAATTATGGACGTAGTAAGTTAATTAAAATGGGGTTAGTTTAATTAAATTTAATTATTAGTGAACTATTTCAAAGATGGTTTGGATTAAAAAAGATCGATTATTAATGATAATTGATCATTTTGAGAATGGTGCTTGAAATGTCTCAAAATGACATTTCTGCATTCATCGATAAATTGAGTTAATGCGATTAATAATTACTGGACTATTTTAAAAATTGTTCAAATAAAAAAACGATCGGTTGGACCAAACAATAATATTGATCCAAAATTGATTTCGAAAATGTTGCAACGTAATGATGATTTAAGGAGTAAATTGATTTAAACAGAGATATATCTTAAATTAATTTCATTAACAATTATCATACAATTTCAAAAATAGTTTATGTAAATGATAATTGACAATTTTAACCATTTTCAAAATGGTCATCGTAATGTTTTAATAAATTAGATTTCTCCATTTATCGATATAGTTCATATCTTAATAAGGCAAAAAAAATTGATATTATATAAGTAATAAATTAATTTAAAAAGGTATAGATTGAATTAATTTAATGTTTATTAGACTATTTTAAAAATAGTTTATGGAAATGATAATTGACCGTTTTAACCATTTTCAAAATGGTCAACGAAATGTTTAAAAAATGAGATTCTTTTATTTATCGATATGTGATATATATAAAAACATCTTGAAGGCGCCAAAACAACCAAGTCCATTCAATCCAGTCCATAGAAGCTTTCGATCTCTCTTTTTATCCCTCTCTTCGTCCCTCTACCTCTCTTTATCGCCCACGATTTCAGCGATGCTGATATTTCCATCCTTTCCATCCAACGTCACGGTCCCTGCTCGACTTCTCCCACGTACAGCTGTGATTAATTTGAATCAGTGAATAGAAGCTTCGAGGTTCTACTGACTACGAATCTCCGACGCCCCCGATATGCTCACAAGATCCGTATCCCCTCTGGAGCCTTGCTTGGCCTTTACTTACTCCATTCTCACCCTGATTTAACGTTATCCAAACGTACACGCGTTCACACGTACGTAGGCTGTCTGTACAGGTCGATTCAACACAGACGACCCAAAAATTAAATATTTATCGCTCGGTTTCGATCCAAACAATTTTTCATGAATTTCACGATACTTTTTCGATCGTCGAAAAAAATAAAACGTTTTTAATCGGTTTTCACAAAAATATTTCGATGTTTGGGAAAAACAAAAAATCGAAAGTCGTTTTTATAAAAAATGTTTTATTTTTGAGGAGAGAAAAAAATAAAAAATAATTGATTTTCTGAAAAATGTTTAATTTTTAAGAAAAAGAAAAAATCAATAATCGTTTCTGTCAAAAGTGTTTTGTTTTTGAGGAAAAAATTGATGACATGGAACAAAGTTTTTGAATCTTTTCAAACATTTTATTAATTATTTATTTCGTATAATAACAAATTGAAAAATTAACGTATGTAAATGGGAATCCATACGAACTTTTGTTTTCTCAAAAAATAACGTATATAAATATTATAAGCTCTTTTTGTTTTGTAACTATTTATTAAATGGTTATATGTAAGTAAAAATTTATGCAAATGTTTGTTTTGTCAAAAATTGACGAATGAATTATTTTAAGGTTTTCTCGTGTTTATTTTCAAGCATGAAAACAATTTATGTAGTTTTTCAATGGACGTCCTTTTTCAGGGCAGCCTGTACGTATATATACATTTAGTACACGTATGTTACACGCCCGCGATGTTTACTATTCATCGAGCTGCGGAAATCCATGCACTATCGGGGGCTGTGAAATTCTATGGGGTATTCCATCCTAATTGAATACGCCCATGCTGATTCTGGAAATTGAATTCCCATGGTCCAGAATTCCTCAACTTAAATCAATAAAATAGCTCATCACTTTTTTTTAATTAATACAATTTTTATAATTTTCTATTTATTAAAGGATAAATATTTAAACCTATTTTCTTTTATAAATCTTTTTAAATTTTATATACATAAATAAAACAATAATTTAATGTTATATGTATAATTATATAAATAATTTTATAAAAAATATGGTAAATTTTGACTAAAAGAGATTTTGGGGACATCGATATTTACGTATTGTTGAGTACGGGGACGTAGGTACGAGAAGGTCGCTCGTCGACGAATGTTCTAACCAGCCTCAGCAGCGTTTCTCGTATATTTATATATTGAAGTCGATAGTAAAATAGGGGATGGTTTTCGTGGTGAGGAAACGGAGGGGTTTGTTACCACGACGATTACCGTGGAATCGGAAGGGGAGCTGCGTGTGGGGCGGGCATGAGACGCCCGTCTTAAATCACTTCGTTCTATCCACCACCCCCGCATTACAATCAGACTCACAACACCCGCGCGATTACGTTCCTCCCATGAACGGAAACGAAGGAAAGCTCCTCTTGACAGTTTGACCGCGTAGAATTCGATTACGAGAACTTCTCGGTTTTAGGCTTGGTACGCACATACTTGTTGTTTGGCGATGAAGTTGTTGGCGATGAAGACAATGGCGACCAAGCAATTGGAAGCCAAGCCGGTGACCAAGGCTCCGGTGATTAAGCCATCGACGATTAAGCCTCCGGCGACCAAGCCATCGACAAGCCAGTCGACGGCGACCAAGCAATTGGTGACCAAGCCATCGGCAACCAAGCCTCGGGCAACCTAGTCATCGTCGATCAAGCTACTGGTATCCAAGCCTACGTCAATCTAGCTGTGGTAACCAAGCCATCGGCAACCAAGCCTCCCGCAATCAAAGCATCAGCGACCAAGCCTTTAGCAACCAAGCCATCAGCAACCAAGCCTTCAGAAACCAAGCCATCAGCGACCAACCCTTCAGAAACCAAGCCATCGGCAATCAAACCTCCCGCAACCAAGCCATCAGTGACCAAGCCTTCAGCAATCGAGCCATCGGTAACCAAGCCTCTCGCAACCAAGCCATCGGTGACCAAGCCTTCAATAATCAAGCCATCGGTAACCAAGCCTCTCGCAACCAAGCCATCGGTGACCAAGCCTTCAGCAATCAAGCCATCGGCAATCAAGCCGCCCTCAACCAAGCCATTGGTGACCAAGCCTTCAGCAATCAAGCCATCGGTGACCAAGCCTTCCGCAACCAAGCGATCGGTGACCAAATTGCCAGCACATCTCAAGTCTCGAAATCGAATTTTGACCCTTCGTCTATCTACACGGATACGAATACGAATAACGGATAGGATCGAGTGAACGCTACAATATTTTTTGTGTCCACTCCACGGCCGAAATGCCTGATCGCTTCCCTGAATTTCTGGACCAACGAATTCAACGGGTAACCAAGATTTTTTTTTAATTCTTTGGGTGACCGAAGTGTGCTTTTTAACGACGCCATCATTTACGGTTGCGTCGCCGGAATGATGGTCGGCTCCATAGTTTTTGGCCCGTCGTTAAACTCAAAGACAGAAGGAGAAAGAGAAACGGGACTGCGGACGTGTTATAAAAAAAAGAAGATGCCGAAAACATGAGATCTCGAGTCAAGCCTCGCACGTATTTTTTTTTTCGTGCTTGAATCAACAAGGGCAAGCTTGTTTTGTGCTTCCCCTCCCCTCCGCCCCCCTACCGCTACGAGACTTGAATACGAACGATCCCGAAAGAAAAAAGACAACTGACATTTGTAAATTTAAAAATAAAGCAGATTGGAATTTTGTTCTTTTTTTAATTAATACTCTTTCATAAATTATTTTCATCTAATTGAATATTCATTATATCTTGTTTTAATAATAAAGAATTTTTTTAAAAATCGAATTGAAAAAATTATATCTGTCGTTATAATTACACGTTTAAAGCTTATTTATTATTATAACTCTTAATTATTAACTTAACTTAACTCAACAACTTAACAATTATTATAACAAGTTTATTCATAACTCCTCTAATCATTAAGATTTGTCGATAAAACTTTGTCCAGAACTCCATCAATATCCGACCAATAATCAACTCTACGTCCATAAAAAAGAAAATAAATAAATAATTAATTAAAAAAAACATTTCTCCCACAGAACTCTGACATCGCGTAATCAGGGTAGCCCAGTCGTCATGAAGGATCAGCGTTACCGGTATTTCGCGAGGTAGCATTCGAAGTGACATATACGGTTCCCCTAATAGGCGTAAACTAGAACGCGGCTTGTGAAACCAGCAACTCTTTCCTATTTCCCATTTTTTTTTCCTTTTTTTACCTTTTGCCTCCACTTTTTCTAGTTTTCATATTTATCCTCGTAATGAGAACTCCCCTCTCTCGCTCTTTTTTTTTTTTTTTTTTTTTTTTTTTTTTTTTTTTTTTCCCTTTTTTTTTTTTTTTTTTTTTTTTTTTTCTTTTTTTTTTTTTTTT
>JAPYZI010003327.1:0-30352 GCA_030523105.1 Ophioninae sp. A BG-2022a | reverse complement strand
TTTTCGTTTGGAAGACCAATTTTCGTTTGGAAGACCAATTTTCGTTTCGAAGACCAATTTTCGTTTGGAAGACCAATTTTCGTTTGGAAGACCAATTTTGGCTTGGAAGACCAATTTTCGTTTGGAAGACCAATTTTCGTTCGGAAGACCAATTTATAATAGGCAGACCAATTTTAAACGCCTTATAAAAAGAAAAAAAAACCAAATTACCCATACGTCTTCACCCAACCACCAACACTACCAAAAAATCCCAAACATCCTAAATCCCAAAAAAAGCAAAACAAACCCAAACAAACAAAAACAGGCCTAGCTGAATTTCTACTCGGAAAGTAGTTCGCCTTGACACTTCTCCACAAACCCAAACAAAAAAAAGAAAAGCACATATCTTTGAAAAATCATAAAAAAAAACAACCCGACGAAAAATAAAATCCCCCCTGACATTAATAAAAAAAAAAAAAAAAAAAAACCATTCCATCGATTCCAACTCCCGAGCTACCAAAAGCATCATACTGAACCCACACGTAAAAATGAATTGGATGATCCTCAATATACAATAATATTGATTGAAATCTTACCATTAAAAGTTACTTTTTATCCGGTCACCCTATACACACACACACACACACACACTTCCTCATATCCATAAACATACACATGCATACGTAAATACAAATACCTGCGTAGATATATATATACACACACATATACTTGTATCAATACATATATATACACATATATATATATAAATATAAATGTTTAGAGTCGTGTAGTAGGCATATATGCGTACGGAGCAGCTTCAGTGGCGCGTGAATCGGTAATTCCGTTGCCTATGAATCGCAAAACCTGGCTCGCGATGGCAATACAGAAACGCAGAGTGAGATGAGAGGCGAGGGGGCCGGGGGGGGGGGGGGGCAAGGGGTACGTAGAGAGCATTATAGTAGCCCGAGCGGCCAGCGACCCCCGCACCTACTCGCGATTCTATCCAACCCCCCCTCCATTCCCCTTCGTACCCTCACCATTGCGTCTCTTCCTCCACAAGAGTTATCGAGTAATCAGCCGCGTATTGTTTTACGAGTCGCTGAATCGGAACGGCGATTGGATCGCGATCCCGAGAGCGGTATAGGTTGTCGCTAGCCACCAGCCACCAGAGATACCATTCTTGTAACAAGGAACTGAATTAGGGTTGGGGATGGTAGGGGTTGGTCCAATTTGCCGGAAGGGGGAGAGGGGGTGGGTTGGGTTCAGGAGAATGGTCAGGAACCAGGGCTGGATACGTTTGATGATCGATGAGAAATCGAAAAATATTATTTTTTTTATTTCAATACATCGGGGTGACAAATATTTAACCGAACGTTGGATTTCCGGTGGATAGGATTTTTTTTCGGAAGAATCGGTTGTGGGTGCATTCAGGCGTGGTTGGAGCAGTTGAGAATAAAATTTAGGATTTTTTTGGATTTTTTGGGGGTTTTTTTTAAAGGTGGGGTTTCGAATTTGGGGATTTGAGAAAAAGGGATTTTTTGGGATTTTTTGTTATGGGGTTGGAAATAGAGATAGCGATGGAGGCTTTGTTTGGGTTTAGGGAGATAATTTTGAATGAATTTTTTTATTGAAATAAAAACTAACAATTATTTATTTAAATCCGAAGAAACGTAAGTGGACAAACAATTTTTTATGTATTTTTCTACTGTTGAAATTTCAAACAATGGACTATCCGATACTGACTAATTTTGAATTTTCAGGTTCCACGTGTCACTGGATATAGACTGAGGTAGGATTATCGATGTACGTGTAAAAATAACAATATGAAGGCAAAAAGAAAAGGAAGAACGGAAATGAATGATTTTTTCAGTCCTCTGTTCAATCTAGACATTCAAGGCTTCCGATTCAGCTGGAATCGATAGTCAGCACTATCACCAGCTTAGAATCCCATTACTCCAGGTCCAGCAAATCCAGAAAAGATGACCCATTCCAAAACCTGGCTCAAATGGACATCGTCGTCATTAAACCTGAACCCGACCAACCATCCAGCGTTCCAACAGCAAATGGAGACATCAGGTCTTCCATCATCAGCCATAATCAGGATCAATAATCAATGAGCTTCTTCCAGATCGATCCATTTCCTCTTACCAGCCATTGATTGGAGTCATTGGGTCTCTAACGATTGGATGTAATTAAGTAAATTGACCGAAAATCTCGAAACATTGCGAAACCTAAGTCTTCCATCATCAGCATCGGTTCCATCAGTCAGGAATCAATCAGCTACATTCGAATCAACCTATTTTCTCTTACCAGCCATTGATCGGAGTCATTGGGTTTCTAATGATTGGATGTCCCAAACAATTTCGTACTTATGTTCCATCATGAGTGTAACTAGGTAAGTTGGCCTAAAATCTCCAAACATCTGGAAGTCCAGAGGTGAAGTTGATGGTAAAAGGTTGGTAGGCCGGATGAGCGTGACGCACAGTGGATGAAGCACGTCCGTCTGCATGGGAAGTAAGAGGGGCGAAGAGGGGGATTGGAGTTGAGGGACGTATAGGTCGGTTGGTCCATTCGTTGGTTGAGTTCGTTCGCGGACACATATACCTATCCGTGTTAGCAACCCCATTGATCTGGCGGTACAGTGGCTGGGGTGCTGTTGGATGCCGAGCAAAAACGAACTACAGCGAAGGGGGCGAGGGAGGCCCCGGGGGTGGTAGGGTGAAATTTTGCGGAGTGCGCTGAGCCACTGCCAGCCCCGATGCTTTTCCTCCGTCTCTGTTTCCATTTATTCGGTGGGTCCGTCTATCTGGCTCACACTCGTTGGGCTCATCCGGAGCCTCCCTAGCGTCCTTTCCGTTGAACCGTATGAGCGCAGGTCGTGGTGCCGTGGTCGTTTGATGAGGGTGGTTGCATGTAGCCTACGTCCAACCGCATCTTTTTGTTCGCTCGCAGTTCCTATGGTCCTTCCGTTGTTTATACACCCGCGCGTCCCAATCTGTATGCCTATACGTCTGTATCATTCGCGTCATACGACATGGAAACAGAATGAAATAGGTAAACTGCTTTGATGAAGGAACCCAATGGTGCAGGAAAAAATCACTTTTCGATAGATACCAAGTTTAGACCTTGTGAAGCCTAGATTACTCGGGACCCTCAGCAGATGAAACTTTTGGTTCCTTTTTTGGTGGTAGAGATGTGAGTATGGTTAAAAAAGAAAATGGGTAAGAACCACTGGCTGGGTCAGAGGTCTGCCTAGGGAACCTATTCTAGTCACTAGATGGACACTTCTCTCCAACTGGTGATTTGGTTTCCTTTCCTGATAGGAAACTGGTGAAAGTGGTTTTCTATCAGGAATTTCCATTGGAAGAAAGGAAAAAAAGCTCTTTGTTGGTTGTTCATAGGTCAGGCCAATGAACCTATTCTGATGATTAGACATCCAGACACTTTTGTTCTCTCGATAGTTGTTCTCTTCTATCCAATTCTCATGATCAATGGTCAATGACTGCTGAAGTAGACAAATGACCAAATTCGTTTCGACCAAATCCAGTCCTTCTCGCCACTTGCCCAACGAACCAGCCAGCACCAAGCCCCAGAACTCCATCCAAAAGACCACTAAGAAAAAAAAGGTGATTCCAGTTATCCCCGGAGTATTTAAAGAGTGTACCAGCCATAAAAAAGTAGCGTATCAGATGAAACAACTGGAAAGCATAAAAGCATGGTAGGAGGCTGATAGAAGGATATAGAGTAAGGTGGGAAGGTGGAGTATTATAAAAATCCACAAAATAACCAAGCATGGCCATTAGCGATGCTCTTTTAGCATTCGGCATTCAGGATAGCGAGTGACCGAGCCCTCGTGACGCGTGTAAATTTTACCAACGGTGGTTGCTCGCCTCTTCCGAAGCTTCTCTCCCACCACCACCACCACCACCACCACCATTACTACCACCGTCACAACCACCACGAGGATCACCAACACGACTAGGAACAGAGAAGCATCAACCCCCAAACTCCCCAACCCCAATGCCCTATACTGGCTATATTTTTCGTCGAGTGGCACTGTACGTCGGTCCACTGGTTCGTGATCCAACGGTTCCCGTTGCGTAGCGCGTCACTCGGCACCTCGTGCTTTTCCCCTTCGTTCCTCGCTTCCCATCTATCTATCCTACTTTCTATCGGAGACCTAGCTAACTCTGGGCAACCCCTAGCGGATTCAGGGGTCGCCTACCAATTTTCGGTCTCACTCTTTATCACGGGGGTTGGAGTTGGACGAGGAGGGCCGGGGATGTTGGGGGCTGCTAGCATTCGAGTGCTTTCATCCTCTCTCATTTACTAGCCCTGGTCCACGTACCATCCCTCCTTCTGTACTATAGGGGGAGGGGTGACCCTCTGCTCCGCAGCCCCCGTCGTGGTAATCCGACTGGCTAGCCACTCGCGCCAACAAATACCCTCAGCGTTTCTACTCGCGGCCACCCACTCGTCGTCCTGGCCGCCTGGCTTCATCCCCCGAGCACCCTTTTCCCTCAACCCTCTTTCCAACCACCCCCAACCCCACAAACCCATACTCCTATTTCCCTACGACCTCTTTCCACTTTCAACCCCTGGAATTCTCGGGCCCGTGGTACACTCTGGTGAACCACCCCCGACACCCCCGACACCGCGAAATCCTCCCAACCCCCTCCTCCCGTTCCTCCCACTCCTACTCTCACCCTATGACTCTGTGTTCACCACTGAGGGATATATTCATCCTGTACTCTGGGTACACCCAATGTGACCGATGCTCTCGTGTGCGAACTTCTCCTCTGTGTGTATCTGTGTTTGTGTGCGTGCACGGTTCAGCCACGATCGCCACTACCCTGTCCTCATCCTAGTCGCTTTGACACTCCTCCACGTCGAAATTATTTGTTACACACTGTACCCCTAACTTAAACGATCCTATATCTTTTCCACGTGCTCCAACACTCGGCTTGATCAGGGGCCTCGTTTGCGATATTCGACTCGACGACTTTACCGGACTCGCGGCATTTTAGCGACTCCACGTTTTAGTTCGGGGGGGGGGGGGGGGGAACGCTCTTCTAGGGATTATTTTGAAAATTGGTTGTTTCGATTTATTTGAATTTTCAATGTTTTTTATTTTCAATTGTTCGAACTTTGTCGTTTTTTTAAATTTATTTTTGTTTATAAAAATTTCGTATATTTGTTGTTTTGAATTAGTTTAATTTTTAATATTGGTTATTTGGTTTTGATCGCGATTTGATATTGGTTATTTTTCATTCATTTGAACACTGCGTTATTTATAGTAGTTATTTTGAATTATTTTTATTTTGAAAATGGTTTATTTTCAATAGTTTGGTTATTTTGAAAGAAATTGAAGATTTGAATATTGTAAATATTGTTTATAAATTCTCCAATTATTAAGATTATTTATGAGTTCCTTGATTGTACAAATTATTTAACGATTTTTTAATTATTCACATTGTTTATCAATTCTATAACTATACAAATTATTTGTCGATTCTTAAATTATTAAAATTATTCACAAATTCTATAATTATTAACATTTTTTATAAATTTGTTTAGTTATTCAAATGATTTGCAAATTATTTAATTATCATTAATTTCCATTAAATTTGTCTTTCAACTTTCTGGACGAACTCGTAAACAAATTTCTCGAAATTTCCTAATAAATTTTAATCCAATCTCTTGAACTTTAATTTTTAATACGGTTATCCGTTTCGTTCCACGGAAGTTTGGGCGTTTGATGCGTTGATCGGGACTGCCGTTATGTCGAACGCAGTCGCACTTAGCGGGATGTATGTAGGTCAGTGTTATATCGAATCGAGGTCGATTGTACCTGATTCAATGGTAATCGAATCACTCATGTTCCGAATTATCCTAGCTAATTAAAAAAAAATCTTTCTGATCAACGTAATCCAAATTTCAATACGTCTGATCGAAATTTCGTCATCGAGGAAGGAAAATTTAGTTGATAACAGATCGCTATCCAAAGTCAGATATTATCATCGATGATTGACAGGTACACGTGCAAAAAAAAAAAAAAAATACATTGATTAAATTTGGAACTTAACGAAGGTGAAAAGTTAAAAAAAATTTGGAAATCTTTAATAATTTGATGTAAACACATTTTCGAAAAAATTATTTATTTTTTTGTAAAATGTTTTGTACGAAATGCCAAAAAATAATCGTTTATCTTATAATTTTTTCGAGTTATAAATATATTGTTATAAATAATAAGTTATAATTTATTATCATATATTAAATACTCATTGATATTACAAATTAATTAATTACAATTACGTTTTCATGTAAATTAATATAAATAAATATTACTGCTTAATTAATTCCTATTTCCATTAAATTGAGAATGAAATTACAATTTGATTATTAATTAAAGTGAAAATTGATATTCAGATGTGAAATTGAATAAATGCAAATTTTCTCTGAGTTTGAAAAATTAAATGTCAGATACTGGAGATAGTCCATTTGGGAGAAAGCTTGCCCAAAATAAAGTAATCGTAGATTAACAAGTCTAGATCACGTGGTACATGTAAATCCTTAAAAATAATTAATTTAATAATAAATGAATACCTACTAATTTTCAATTTTGAACCATTAATTTTCCACTTTCAATAATTATTCAAATAAAATCCAACGATATTGTCATATTCGACTGAGGTCGATTTCTTTCAATGTCTCAAGTAATCACTCCCTCCCCCTTAAAGATATCCAAATAAATCTTCCGACCCTCAAAAAGCGAAGAGAAATGAATAAAAACCCCAAAAAAATGGTGAGGACGTCAGAGATCCAAGTCCAAATGATCCCTGTCACCAAAAAAGCTTACACCCCACAAAAACAAAAAAAAAATGATGAAAAATCTTGAATAAAGCAACGATCAAAAAAATGTCTAATAAATGATGTCCCAAAGTAACGAATATTCCTCGAAGATACCAAAACGGTTCTGGAAACGATATTCCAGGGGTTGATAAAAAAAGATCTGAAGACTTGGTAGACCGTAGCATAGATGATGTTCTTTTAGGTCGACGACTGGCATGATCCGGCTGACGGAAGGTAGGATTCCATCAGCGGTATAAGCCCGAGCATAGAGAATGGAGTGTTCATGGGCATTGTCACTCTTTGTGATACAAGCCAGCCAGCTGGATAGACAGTGTACAACAAGCTTGGTAGGTGGATGTTGGGTAGCCGGTAGACTGTACAGAGTGACGAAGAGGGAAGTTATCAACCGGTGTGACCGAGGCCCAGGTTGGTGTAGACACACATTGGCTCTTTCTCTGTGGAGGGTACGAAGTGGCTGAAGGGGGATGAAGAGGGATGAAAGTGGTAGGTAGGTCGGTAGGAGGAGGAGGAGGAGGGGGAGGTTTAGCGAGATGCTAGCGAAACCTCCGGTTGCCTGACAAAATGAGGCGAGGAGGACGCTAGGTTACCACGAGGGTTCTATACGAGGGGATGATGGACAGGGTGGGTATTTTCCACCCCCGTGGAGTCTGAGCGACCAGTCCTCTTTCCAAGCCATCCAGCGGACTACCCCACCTACCCCAGACTCCCTTTTGAAAGGGAGGCCTCGAAAAGGGAGTTGGAGGCTTGAAAAGGGGGTCGTCGTTTGGATAGGGGGTTGAAAGGGGTTGGTGTTTGGGGGAGGAGGTAGTTGAAGAGGGGTTTAGCGAGGAGGTTGGCGGGGAGGGGGGGGGGGTTGAAAATATCTCTCTCGCACTTTCGGACTACCAGCTTGGAACCCAATGGAGCCTCTTCGTCCCTCTCCGCTTTCATCCCCCTTTCGACCCCTCTTACAAACCCCACTTTCAGCAACCCTCGTTTACACTGTACACTTATAAGAGCAAGCGAGAGAGACGATATCGTTGAAAACGAGGTTTCGGTCCAACCCAGGACTTGTCATAGTGTTCTACCAGCCCTCTACTCAACCTCATCGGAGTCCACAGCGGTGTGATCCTCCGACCGCTCTACCTTCCGCGATCACCCCTCCGCGTCCACGTTACTTTCAACCAATCACCCCCCTCGACCTACCCTTCGCTGTTCAACCCCTCTTCCCCTGCCCTTCGACCTCTTCTTCTAGCACCCTTTCCCTCAATCTCCCCCACCCCACATTTCCTCCCTCCTTCAGCGAAATCCTCCATCCTCCTCTTTCATCCACATCGACCAACCCTCAACCCCTCACTGATTCAACCAACCCCTCCCCCCCTCCCCCTCCCTTTCTCTCCTCCCACATGCAACACCAGGCTTGACCGAGCGCGGTGTGCCGCTGCCGAGTATACGTGCTAAAGCATTGCTGCCTCGGTGGTTCGGTTTTTAGTTAATACCCATCGGCCGTTCCACGCCCGAACCGCGGTTAGGGAGCCGGCACTGCCGCCAACTCCAATGTCCGCGGAGACTCCTGAAAATATATATATATACATGTCTATATATGTATATTTATATATTTTTTTTTCATATGTAGAAATATGGATATATATATAATACAGGGTGACCGGCAATTCGACCTGTTTCTTCAAGGGGGTAGGTCTGAAGATCGTTCGAATGAAATTGACGACCGTCAATGTTGAGGCCCGATTGGGCCTTGATATTGAAGATTGGTCTATCAGGTTATGATGGTTTTACGATTTATGATAAACTTTGAAAACAGTCCGAAAAAGGTACAACTAAAAAGTAATACGAAAAATAGTAGCGTGAATATTATCAATTGGTAGTTTTCTGAAAATTGATAGATGTATTGTTGATTACTTGAAAAAATAATGGATTAACTTGATTTTTAGAAACGTAGTATTAATAGGTGGGGACATTGTTTATTTGACATTGTTATTTAATTAATGTGAATTTGGAGGGAAATAAAGAAATAACGATTCAAGAAAATAGGAAACTTTAACATAACGCTACGTAATAATGAGGATCAAATTAGATGATTATAATACTAATAATGGGGAAAATAATTTTAATAATTAATATTAACGGTAATAAGGTTTAATATTGATAATAATAATAAGAACAATTTTTACGATGATAAGTAAATATATAATAATAATAATAATAATGAAAACAATGAAAATTGTGTAAACTGGGAGAAAAGAGGCATTAGAATATTAGAATAAAAATAAAGAAAAAAAGAAAGAACGAAAAAAGAAAAATGGTTTTTGGAAAAAAAGCGATTGAATGTTTACGTTGAAATATTTTCAAAAAATTGTTTATTTTTTTGTTCATAAGAACGTATATTTATAAAAATTGTACAACCGTCAGAATTCAGTGATGATTGATTTTTTATTAGCCCTTCGTGGAGCTTAATTTGATACTAATCGTCTCTGGAATTACTTCTCGCGAAGGAAACATCTCGTTTCCGGTCACCCTGTACATACATACGTATATAGGTGTGCAGAGACATTTTGATACTGCCCATTTTGCGTGATAGTATTATCCCCCTTAACTCTACTTTTTAACGATTCTTTTTTTCCCGACGGTATAAAGTTGCACCAGCGGCTAAATATTGGAACACCATTTTTCGCACTTTCCGGCATCGTCACGACGCCCGGCGAACGCGTGATACCACCACCCGGCCCGAGACCAATTCTGGTGGGATTATCGAATCGTCCGCTAGGATTGCGCGGCAATGAAATCGAAATTCGTGCGAGGAGATTCCGAATAGTAACACAGAAGGTGGGTAAGACTAAATAATACTAGATAAGAAAGTGTTTCTGATCCATTGTGGCGTCATATATCCAATGTTGCACCAATAAAGGTCATCTTACCACGATAACAAAAAAGTACTATTCACGTTTGGATTTTAAAAGACTGTCGGATCATATCCCGTGGATATATCTGACGTCAAGGTCATTCAAGGTCACTCAAGGTCATTAGAGGTCATTCAAGGTCATCAAAGGTTATTCAAGGTCATCGATCGAAGAAGGAGTTGGAAACCGGTATTTATGGAAATGTGTCGCATAGATGCACCGAAATGCATCGAAATATACCTTAACAGCCATGGTCGTATATTACAAGGTCACCGGGTCGTATTTTGTCAACGAATTCTCGTAATTCAAGCCTGAAGGTCGTTCGAGGTCACTCTATCGTAGAAAAAAAAACTGGAATCCGCGCTTATATTTTAGAGCGCCGTAGCGTCATATCCCGTCGATAAATGTCAAGGTCATCCAAGCTCACTCGAGGTCATTCAAGGTCACTCTATCGTAGAAAAAAGAAATGGTAACCCGTGCTTATATCTTAAAACGCCATACTGTCATATCCCGTCCATAAATGTCAAGGTCATTCAAGGTCGGTCAAGGTCATTCAAGGTCATTCGTGGAAAAAAAAGAGCCAACGAAGCTCCTTTCTAGAAGAACGCCAACGATAATTCCAGCGTCAACTACCTTCCCGTTCGTCGCCGTTTGAAAAAAATGTCAGACGACCATCCAACCGAATCCTCTTGTTGGATCAATCCACAAAGCCAAACCGTACAGTCTCCGAAAAAGCGATGAAAAAAAAAAACAACAAAAACGAAAAAAAAGAATAACCGGTAAAAAACAAAAACGCTTTTAACGTTCTCACGAGTGCTCAGAACGATCGTCGGAAGAGCGTGAAACGAGCGCATTGCGTGGTGTCTGGCAGTGGCTGGTGGACGTCGGGCGTAGAACTCCACCTCCTCCTCTTAATAGTATACCGAGTGCGGCGAACCGGTTAACCGGTAATTAGCCGATCTGTGCCGGCCCGTGGAGCCTCGTGAATGTAAATTAAGCAGCGGGGCTAGCCCGCTCGGTCTATACAAATTTTCATGGCACGGGGGCTACAGCCAGATAGAGAGAGAGAGAGAGACGGATTGAACGAGGACGAATTAGTATCAGCGAAGGGTAGAAGTTAGGGCGTAGGTGAAGCCAGGTGCAACGGATACCGAACTCACGACTATTTCCCCTTTCGTGAAACCAGCTATAAGTTGGACGTGCCCGATAAGTTTCGACGCAGGATAATACGACATACATTTTGGTGGGGGTGGGGGGCTTGCCACCCATCCGACTTTCGACCCGTGCCTTGACGCCTGGTTAGGTGAAACCGGATCTCAACGTTTAACCGGAGACACGCTCAAACTGCCCTTTATCCCTAATCGATCAATTCCGTCGTGTAATTCTCGAAATTAACCCAACGTACGCTTTCATACCCAACGTTTATTTGTCGTCCTTCAATTTGGATATATTCGCGTATTTTTCCGTTTGTTTGAGTTCGTTTGAGTTCGTTTGGGTTCGTTTAGGTTCGTTTTTATGTATTTCGAATTTGGGGAACTTGGGTAGGTGGAGGGGATAAAATCATTTTTTGGTTTGGTGTCAGAGATTTTTTGAGTTTTTAGTTTTCGTTTTATACATTTCAGTTGAATTTTTTAGGGTTTTAGAATTTTGGGGGAGGGGGCAAGGCGAGATTTTTTTTTTTTTGAAAAGGGTTCTTTTGGTATTTATTTATTTAACGAGGTGGGGACTTGGAAAATGGATGTGGGAGAATATTTTAATTTTAACTTTTTTATTTTGTTTTCGTAGAAAAAATGTATTCGTACTTTGAATTTGGTTTTTTAAATTTGTATTTAATTGAAATTGTAATAATTAATATTAGTTTTAATTGCTAATAATAGTCGTGTAACACTATTATTTTTTTACCGTACAAAAAAACGTTCAATTAATGATCGAAATATTTTAGACGTTACAAGTCAATATTAATTTTTATTCATTAAAATAAATAAAATTGACGCGTTCGAGACATTCATTTATTAATTAGATTTTTTTATTTAAATGAAATATAAATTTCAATTTTTTAATTAAATTTAAATAGAAAAGTAATTCCTTATTAAATATTCATAAAAAAAACAATGGATCTAACAAAATAAAAACCAATTAAAAAATTTCAATAAAAAATTAAAATCCAATATATCAAAGTTCAAAAAAACAATATTTTTGAAAACAAATAATTGATATCTGTTTTCCAAAAAAACGTGCTTTCATAATTTTTTTTAACAAGTTCGTACTACAGAGATGCTTTTTTTGAAAATCCCTGTCGATAGGATTTTCTTTCTTTTCTTTTTTTCCTCTCGTTGTCAAAAATAAAATACCGTTTTCCAAACAATGGACAAGCTCACAGGAAACATTGAAGTATGCAGGGTCTATCCGATATCTGGCCACTTTAAGTCCTTTGAAAAAGTGACCTTCTTGAAATACGTTGAGGGCTGAATGTTCCCATCTGGCACATTCAACCTGCCTTTCGAACCAGGATTCTCGAACGGACCCTCCCAACGTGTACTCTGTAATTACGAAGCTAATGGCTTTTTTTTAAGCCCATATCGGTTTCTTACGGACCAACGTAATCGGAGGCTTTTCACGCATGGCCATTCTTTTTCCGCGTTCGTCACGTGACCAAACTAATGCGTCAGTTTCGAACGAAGAAAATGTTCGTTTTTTCATTACTGATTAAAAAAAATTAGATAACCGAATTTTTCTAATACCGAGGGATGAAATATTTTGAAAGGAACTTTAAGGGGGACCCTATCGTAAAAGTCAGAAAATAAAGACTTTCTTCGTGGTTTTAAAATACTAAATTAATAATTTTTTAGACTTAATTTAAGATACGTTATTCGGCATATATTAAACTAAATTTTTATTAAAAATTTGTTATTTTCAACATTTTTTTAATTAAGTAAATTTCTTAAAGAAATTTTTATTTAAAATAAATTTATTGGGTGAAGAATCAAAAAGTTCGCCCAAGTCTGTTTTTGTGTGTGTTTTTTTTTTATTGAGCGGAAAAACGATTTCAATTATTCTATTATGAATGTCACATAGATAGGAAAAATTAGATATTTTTTTATGAATTTTTTAAATTCAATTAATTATTTTATTGGGCTCAATTGAAAATACGTTATTCAGTATGTATTAAAGTAAATTCAAGTAAATTATGATTTTTAAAAACTTTCAAAAAGACAGTTCCAATTCATTTTTGATTTTGTTCTATTCAATGGAATGACAATTCTAATTGTCTCATTGTAAAAATTTAAAAAATAAGGAAAGTAAGATTATTTTCATGATTATTTGAAATTCAATTAATGATGTTATTGGGCTCAATTAAAGATACTTTATTCAGCATATATTAAAGTAAATCCAAATAAATTATGATTTACAAAAACACTCAAAAAATCGGTCTAAATTGATTTTTGATTTTTATTATTCAATGAAAAAACAATTATAATTGTCCAATTGTGAAAATAAAAAAAATAAGAAAAATAAGGCTATCATAATGATTAAAAAATGCAATTAATGATATTCCAAGGTCAATTAAAGAGAACATAATCCAGCATATATTCAAATAAATTCAAGTATATTTCTATTTTTAAAAAAATATTGTAAAAATGATGATTTTACGTTTTTTTTAAATTCAACGAAAAAAACGAAAATGGATTTAAGGGGTGAGTTCCAGCCTCAATAATTGTTCCAGGAAGTACGTCCAAGAATTTGAATTGGTCTGAATGTAAAATGTGGGGGGAAAAAAAGAAGAAATCGTTTTTTTGGTCGAATCTGGATTCACCACAAATCGTTACAACGCCCCTGACCGGAGCTCGTCGTGTTCTCTTATTTTCCTCCTCGTTCTTTCGATCTCTTCCCACTTTTGTATTTGTTCTACCGGGGGAGCTGACGACGCAAAGATCCCGACGCGTTGATAGGGAGTTTCCGGTGACTTCCGGTTTCGGGCCATCCGGAGGGTGCTCTATTTATGTTCCTTGTCCTTCCCCGTTCTTCTTATTTTTCCCTCCTCTACTTGACTCGCCTCTGGAGTTCGAGTATTTCGATAGACCGTATCCCATCTCGATAATCTCTGTTAGCATGAAACCTGAGGAACCGTTAGCTTTCTTTTTTGGGTTGAGACAAGCATTGATTCCCAAAAACTGTGGTAGCTGAAAACGACCTTGCAGAAATTTTTTTTTTCTAATCCCAATTATAAATATTCTGATATAAGTACGTTTTATAATTGTTTATAAATATTCCAAAATGTTCCTAAAACATCGATAAATTTATTTGTTTATAAATATTTTCAGAATATCTATAGAGAAATAAATTTATTAGAATTTTTGGGAATCGGTTTCTTTGTAATAACTTTTATAAATATTTTGAAATGTTCCTAAAAATTCTGATAAATTTATCTGTTTATAAATATTTTCAGAATATTTATAGAGAGGTAAATTTATCGGAATTTTTGGGACTCGATTCCTTTGTAATAACTTTTATAAATATTTTGAAATATTCCTAAAAATTCTGATAAATTTATTTGGTTATAAATATTTTTAGAATATTTATAAGAAGTAAAATTCCATCAGCAAAACGTCTTCGACTTGTCTTCAACAATCTTCAGCGTGTCTTCAACGTTTTTAACGTCTTCAGCATATCTTAAACGTCTCCAACGTCTTCAGCATGTCTTCAGCGTATCTTCAACGTCTCCAACGTCTTCAGCGTGTCTTCAACGTCTCCAACGTCTTCAGCGTGTCTTCAACGTCTTCAGCCTGTCTTTAGCATGTCTCCACCGTCTTCAACGTCTTCAGCATATCTTCAACATCTTAAGAATGTCATCAACGTCTTCAGTATCTCTTGCAAATCTTCAGCGTGTCTTCAACGTCTTCAGCGTGTCATTACCATCCTCAAGATCCAGACCAATTCCCAAAAAGTCCTTTTCCCCATCGTCCAATGTCCATTTCAGGACACGTTCGCGACCATGACTGTAACATTGAAAAGTCAGCACTGAAAAAGCCCAAACACGAAACGCGGTCGATGAGTAAAACTCTGGTAACGCGAACGGTTTATCGAACTCTCATTAGGGTGCCGCAGTACGGGTAGATGGCTTTTCCAGAGGCGAGGAGGAGCGAATGTATTTTTCGAGAGGAGAGTGTGTTGCGGCCACCCTTTCCCCGTTGTCATCCAAAACCCCCTCAAACCTCCCTCAACCCAAACCCCACTCCTCCTCCTCCTCCTCCTCCACCCCGGAAACCCTTCTGTTCACTTTGGCTCTCAGTGGAGGTTTCGGAACACCCTCTGGCTGTTCCTTCTTTCCGGTATGTGTGCGTGTGACCCCTGTTGCCCTCCGACCTCCGCCCTACTCCCGGCAATAATAAACAACCGCCGGTCGCTATGGTGACGCGTTCATTGGGCTCCGGGTACGCGACTCAAACGAGCACCCCACTGGGGTCAGGATTTCTGGCCTTTTCGTTCGACCTTTCCTCAATCCTCGTTTCTCTTTTGTTATCCGTGTTCATCACGTGGATACACTCTTTTTCATCCGTCCCTTCGAGGGACTGCTTCTGATCCAGCCACGTGTCATCAGCGTCGACTGTCAATAGTTAGAGGTCGTCAACGCCTGTCAACGGTTGATCACTGAAGAGGACGAGAATTTATCGATATCTTGATAACGCCCTTGATTTTACGCTGGTGCAAGTTCAATCGTACTTTGTTTGGGTTTGTTTCGGTTTGTTTGGGTTTATTTAGGTTCTGGTACGCTGGAACAATAATCTGAGCCAAACGGACAGTTTCTCTTGGATTTGGATCTAGTTGAGCTCAGGTACACTGACCCAACGTTTTTCGAATTAATTGTTTGGCTTTTTGTTGGTTATTAACGATGGTGATTTTTAACGGTAGTTTTTTTAGTAGCAACGATAATTTTTTAGTTTTTAATAATAGTATTTCTCTTTAAATCTTATAATAATTGTGCTTATTCTTTTTTATTATAATTCTTTGAATATTATAAATAATAGTCTCAGAATCGTTGCTAATTAAATATCATTATTTTTATGGCTAATGATTTTAATAATTAGTAGTCGTTGTAAACTACGTTTTTCTTCTTCATGCTTTTTTCATTGATTACCAACAATAACTATCTGTTTGTCTATATCAAGAAAAAAATGTTTTTTTTTCATATCAACAATTATTATTATGATTATTGTTTAATATATTATTGATATATTAATATAGTGTCACAGTATTATCAATTACTTTATTGTTTATTGGTAACAATGAAATATTTATTATTGTTATTATTATTGTAATTTTTTCATCAGCATTTTCAGTATTATTGATAATAATAAATCGAGACAGTTCACAAAACAAAGCACCTACGGAATTGATTAATTTATGTAGGTTAAGTATGAGTTTCTCGAACAGCCCGAGTGTCGCCATCTGTAGGAGAAACGACCAGCGACGGAGCGTGGAGCCGAGCAGTGTGACGCATTGCCTACGGTCGATACGAAACGTACAGAAAATTCTTTCGATGTTCTCCACATTCACGAGCAATATGAATTCCCCTCCCGGGATTTCTGAACTATTAATTTCATCGTGTTTCATAAATTATTCAGAGACCAAAGTATCTCGTTGAGATATTAAAAATTTCAATTGCAATTCCTAGCAATAATTATAATCATCATTTTCATTATGGATTTTAATTATGACTTTAGTCGAGTAATTATAATAACCATTGAAAACTAATAATAATACAAAAGAGTAATACCATTCATATTATTAATTCATAAATGCAGAATTATATAATAATATTAATATTTATTATTATTATTATTATTATTATTATTCATACGAATATTATTATAATAAATTATAATTATAATTATACATTAACGTTATTATTTTAATTACAATTATGAATTATTAATAACAATTATAATTATTATTAATAATTTAAATACGTATATCTGATTTTCAGTATTAATAATATTTTTACTGAAAGATTGAAAAAAATTCAAGCAAAACAAACAAGACAAATAAAAATAAACTATCTTTCGGTAGGCCTCGACTTATAAATGAATCAATCGAAATAATTTTGATTTTTAAATTGTTTGCCTCATATTTGAAAGTTATTTATCTTCTAAACAATTTTTTATATTATAAACAAATATTATAAATATAATTTACGGTATAATCTATTTTTTAGATCATAAATAAATATTATAAATTCAATTTACATTCTAAAAAAATAATTTATAACGTAAATTAAGTTTATAACATTTGTTTATAACATAAAAAACAGTTTGTAACGTAAATTATGTTTAAAATATTTATTTATACTGTAAAAAATAGTTTATGAGATAAATAATTTTCAAAAACGAGGTAAACAATAAAAAAAATAAAATTATTTCGATTAATTAATTTATAAGTGGAAAAGAAATGCAAAATGAATATTTTTTGTTGGTACGATGTTTTCGAACGTCGTAACTGGTTCGTACCTTCACGCTCGTCAGATCCTGATGGATTTTTACTTGAGATTCGAAACGTTAATCGTCATCTGCGTCGGAGAGGTTCTCGGTCCTAGTTACGCTCGAATCTCGTAGATATTTCACGTTCCTACTTTCTCGGTCGTCTAGCTCGGTCCCAACCACGACGGCGTCTGGAACCAACCCCCAAACCGCACAGCCTCGACTTCCCTCGTATCCCCAACCTCTCCGTAAACCCCCAGACTATCACCGAACCACATACTAACCGTTCAGGATACGTTGTTTCCGGTATTTCATGCGTACAGACAACATTCTACTTCGAAGATTCTTTTTAAAAAAATCCATTTTTTTCACGTTTTCAAAATTTGTACAAACGTTCAAAAATATTCTCAAAAAATCGTCCCTGTATCGCTGCTTAAGGGGGATTAAAATTTTTTTTTGTGAGTTTTCGGAACCGGAATTATTGAAATATTTTTATTTTTATTTTTATTATTATTATTATTTTTTTTTTAATGAACGTAAAATTTCAAAATATGTGTGCTTTAGAAAAAAAATGTGTCTTTTTTATTTCCTTACTTTCAACAGCAAAATTTTCTTCGAATTTGGGTTTATTTATTATAATTGAATCGATGAGGTAATTTGATTTAAAGTTTAAATTCAATTTAAGTACTTGATTAATCAATCAATTACATTACTTTTTTATTTTATTTATTTGTACCGTTGGTATTTTACTTATCGACGTTGACCTAAAAAAATAGATAAGTATTTTCATTACTAAGCAATAGTAAAATAATAAATAAATTGATTTTTACGCGAGTTACGTAAAATTACTTTGTTAAATGTAAATATCTAATTAGACGAAAATTTGCATTGTAAAAACGAAATTAATTGAATGGGCCATCGTGATTACTTTTAAAAAGTAATATAATTAATTCACTTCGCATTCATTACTTCCAATTAAATAAATAAATAAATAAATAAATAAATAAATAAATAAATAAATAAATAAATAAATAAATAAATAAATAAATAAATAAATAAATAAATAAATAAATACATTATTACCGAATGATAATTGATATTAATAATAAACATGAACAACAACAAATTATTTTAAACCTTTTCTTCAAACTATGTATCAACAAAAACGTATCAAAGAATGAAAAAAAAGTAATTATCGCAATGATTTGATCGACCGACGAGATAATCAATCACCTCGTTCCGGAAGTTACGACGAAGATTTCCGGAAGGATATTTTCTGGGCAGTCGGTTGTGAAAATCCGGTGTTCCAGGGGGACGGGAATAAAGAGGGCAGAGGATGAACGAGATGACGCGCTGTTGGTGGGAAGGCTGGCCAGGGAGTTGTGAGACGCCTCCTACGACGACGTTCCGCGCCGTCGCTTACTTTTGCCATCTTGCCTCCGCGATTTTGCGGTTAGCCCCACTTCGACCTAAAACCAGGAAAGCCCTGGTTTCTCAGCGACCATGCTGAGGGCGGCCACGGCGGTTGTATCCAGGTTCACCACTAGTCTGAATTCGGTTGTCAGAGGGGTTGGCTCTACGCTACGATCTTGAAAGAGTCAATTCGCTAAACAATCCGGGCTCCCAACCCACTGATATTCCCTGGAACTCGGCTAAACTTCCGGCGGAAGGGGGGAGGGGGGAGGGCTTTGGGATGATGACGTCTCAATTCGCCGATCTCCAGCCGGTACGATTTCGAATTCGTACTTTTCGAATTTCCGGACTGTAAAAACACTCGCCGTGTTGGAAGTGTGTTTAAAGTGCGCTGGGGTAACGGCTGTTACACTAGTGTATTCCGTACGCACGAGTGTCCAGTATAAACACTAGTGTTTGGGTTCGTTTGGGTTGGAAAAAGGTTGCCGTGTTGAGGGTAGATACATGTTCACAAATGTGTAGTACAAATGCTAGTGTTTGGGTTCGTTTGGGTTGGAAAAAGGTTGCCGTGTTGAGGGTAGATACATGTTCACAGATGTGTAGTACAAATGCTAGTGTTTGGGTTCGTTTGGGTTGGAAAAAGGTTGCCGTGTTGAGGGTAGATACATGTTCACAGATGTGTAGTGTTTGGGTTCGTTTGGGTTGGAAAAAGGTTGCCGTGTTGAGGGTAGATAAATGTTCACAAATGTGTAGTATAAATACTAGTGTTTGGGTTCGTTTGGGTTGGAAAAAGGTTGCCGTGTTGAGGGTAGATACATGTTCACAAATGTGTAGTATAAGTACTAATGTTTGGGTTCGTTTGGGTTGGAAAAAGGTTGCCGTGTTGAGGGTAGATACATGTTCACAAATGTGTAGCATAAACACTAGTGTCTGAGCTCGTTTGGGTTTGAAAAAGGTTGCCGTGTTGAGGGTAGATACATGTTCACAAATGTGTAGCATAAACACTAGTGTTTGGGCTCGTTTGGGTTTGAAAAAGGTTGCCGTGTTGAGGGTAGATACATGTTCAAAAATGTGTGGTAAAAAAACCCGTGTGTGGGTTCGTTTGGGTTTGGAAAAGGTTCCCGTGTTGATGGTTGATACACATGTACAAATGGGTTGCATAAACACTAGTGTTTGGGTTTGCTTGGATTGTAGTACTTCCGTAGTACTTCCGAGCATTTTTGTTTTTGGAATGAAAAAAAAACTCGTAAAAATTCCGTTAATTAAATATAAAAAATAAAAAAAATTATTCCTCTCGAATTTTTCATCTAATGGATCATCCACATCGAACAGTTGTTACCCTGATGATGAATCGGGTCGAATTCAACGATGCTGAAGAAATAAAAAAAATTAATAAAAAATTCAACGTAAAGTTTGAAAAGTTTGAGAATTGATCTAGTGTCAACTCTCGTAGTAGTACTTCCGGTAGGGGTGTAGGGTCGGTAAGAGCGTGAATAAAAAAAGCCAACGAGGATTTTACCCCAATCGAGTGGTGGTGATGGTAGTGGTCGTTCCCGTCGTCCAGTCTGACGGCTTACCGACGGTCGGCGGACACATGCTGCTGACGCGTCAGTAACGCCAGCCTGCGGTGTTGGAAATCCTCTTTGCGACTGCCGAATGTTGGGGAACGAAAAAGCATGAAAAAATAAAAGAAAAAAAAAAACAACTCTCATCCGGTTGGCCGAACGAGAAAGCCTACGTGAGTTCGCTTGGCCGTGAAAATGCGAGGGTATTCCATCACGTTGGACTTCATGAAGTTCAGCATGCAAATCCGCGAATTTAAGCTTTTCATAATTTGTAAGACGCGAATCTTTTTATTCCCGATCCGACGCGGTAGCTATTCTAATGGGCTTTACTTTTCTTTTGATGAAATCCTAATGGAATTTTTTATTTTTTAAATGAAATGTTAATAGAATTTTTTTTTTTTATAAAATCGTAATAAGATTTTTCTCATTATGAAATCCTAATTGGATATTCTTTTTATAAAATCGTACCAGGATTTTTTTTATGAAATCCTAATGAGATTTTTTTCTTTATGAAATCGTATTAGGGTTTTTTTTTATAACATCGCAATAGAATTTTTTTTTAATCAATTTCTAGAAGGATTTTTCTTTTGATGAAATCCTAATAGGATTTTCTTTTTTATAAAATTGTAATAGAATTTTTTTCAGATGAAATCCTAGTAAGATTTTTCTTTCGATGAAATTCTAGAATGATTTTTCTTTTGATGAAATGTTAATAGAATTTTTCTTTTGATAAAATCCTAATAGGATTTCTCTTTTGATGAAACCCCCGAAGCATTTTTCTTTTGATGAAATCTAAATAAGGTGTTTTTAAGGATTAAATTCTAATAGTTAAATCCTAGTAGGAAGTAATTGATCGATACGTTATGCTAGCAGAAATAAGAATCTTGATTGCATTTGTATTGGACCTGAATTTTAAATGAAACTAAAAATGCTTAAGAAAACCATTTAAAACTTAGTAAAACTTCAAGCCCGTTTGTCATCTAGAAAAGAAAAAAAAAACAGAGGCGAACGTGAAAAAACTCAAATAACCTCAAACAAATCCAAAACTTAAACCCCGATATTATTCGAAATAGAAAACAAAAAACAATTTCTAGCCCAAACAAATGCAAATAACCCGAAACAAACGCAAAAAACTTGAAGCCCATTTTTACCAAAATAAATAACAATTTGGTCTTAACCCAAACGAGGCCAAACAGCTGTAAAACTCCAAGGCCGTTTTTTCCAAAATCAAAAGCAATTGGGTCTCAACCCAAACTAGTTGTTTTTTTCGAAGTCCAAAAGACAGGGACCAGTCGAATCCTCAATGAGGTCCAGAACGATGGAGGACGAAAACTCGCAATAAGGATGATAGTTTTTATAAGGGTTTGTGTAATCAAGACTCCGTGATACACATGTTCGCCCCACTCGTTGATTCGTTGCCGGCCCCAATGCCCCTTCCATTATTCTCAACCCTTTTGGCTTCTCGGTGGTGGCAGTCGTGGTGGTGGAGACGTATAGAGTTGGTGGGAGGGGAAATGTTTGCAGGGGGTAGGAAAAGGGAGGGATGGTAAGGCTAGGAAATGGCAATAAGGGGAAAGAAGGCTTTCTGGTGGCAACCCCTATCTCTATACGTTGACCTCAACGTTCAACCGCTCTCTTTTTATCCTCGTCTGTAAACTCCAAGTGGCGTACGACGATGAAGAGCTGGAGAAACCGAAGAACGAGAATAGTAGGAGAGGAAGAAAGACTGCCATTTTCTGAGGGAAAGAAACGGATAGAATTGGGGAGGAACGAAAAAAAAAAAAAACAAAAAAAAGACGAAAACATGAAAAGAAGGCGGTCTTGTTGGGTTGGGTGATGGTAGTGGTGGCTTGAGGAGAGGTAAAAGACGAAGACCAGGCAGAAGTGTGGATAAAAAGCCAGCTTGAACTCGATACTCGCACTTCTCATTAGCTTTCCTTCCTATTCAACGAAACCATTTTTTGACTTCAACCAGTAACCATTTCCGATATAATCTTAGGTACGTTACGTAAGCTTCGTCAAGTGGTCATTGGACCACCGAGAGAATCATCGAAAAGAAAAAGTGATCAATTGAAACAAAGGAACAATCAGTGTTGATGGATATCGTTCTCAGTTGGATAACTGGAGTGATTCAAGTGACAGTTTTATCACAGTGACGTCAGTGAAACAAAAAGATACGTTTAATTACTTTGGGTAAAAGTCAAGAGGAATATTTGATAAAGTACTGAGAAAGGGTTACGTTAGTTGTTTGGGTCTGTTTGGGTTCCATTTATTAAATTTCCCTTCCATTGAGTAATGAACAATTTTCGAAAAATATTGCAGTAGCTTTTTCCCCTTAATTAAATCATAGCTTTAGGAAATGTCGCAGTCTGAAAAAAACACAATATTTTTATCGAAATATAAAATAATGTCTAAATCTGACAAACATTGTTTTTTTTTTCAGTATTTTAGGAATTGAAAAAAAATCGTTTTTGTTTCGATTCATTAATTAAAAATAGGATTTTCTTAATTGAATGGATAAATCGAAAATGAAATGGATTCATCGAAATCCATTGAGGGACTTTCCCCCTCGATGAAACGGATTCCATCAGTAGCCGTGCTCTTTAATTAATTGAATTCCATCAGTAGCCTTCCTCCTCAACGAAATCAATTCATCAGTAGCTTTCCCTCAAAGGAATGGATTCATCAGTAGATTTCCCTTTTAATCAAATGGATTCATCAGTAGCCGGTACCCACAATGAAATTAATTCCATCAGCAGCCTTCAATTTAATGACGTCAACGAAATGAATTCTGTCAGCTGACTTACCCCCTCAATGAATTGGATTCATCATTAGCTTTCTCCCTCAATGAAAAGAAATTCCATTAGGAGTTATCCACTCAAATTAAATGGATTCTGTCATCTGCCTTACCTCCTCATTGACATGGATCTATAAAAATCCATTGAGGGCCTTCTCCTCAATGAGTACATTCCATCGGTAGCCCTTTTCCTCAATGAAATCCTTGAAAGGATTTTTCTCGATCATCTGAGTCAATCGTAATTTGAAAGACAACGAGGATGAAGGAAACACGTGAGGCACTTACAGGGTGGGGGGGTCATAGTGAGAAGCATACCAAAACATTGAGGGTGGGCCCGTCTATCGTCGGAAGTCCTGGTTGATCGAGGCGTGACGAGCGGTAATTGAATGTAGCTACGGCATTTGCATTGACAAGCTCCAACAGAGATAATTCGAATGTCGTCGAATGCGACGGTTCGCGAGGTGCACGGGGCATGCTGAGCTTCCCGAGCTGGGCGTTCTCCGTTAGGTCGTTTGTCAATACTGTATATTCTCGATGGTTGGCATAGCCCCTCATCGAACACTCCCTACCTGTTTCTCTGATTTCTCTGTTTGAACTTGTTCCATAACAATCCTGGAGTATTGATGGGTTCCGAAGTTTTACGAATCGTAGCATCGAGGGAAAACGATGATGGCCGAATCATTCGGTCTTTTCTCTTTGGGGACTTCCAGCTTCGTCGAATGATTATGACGATTGCTCGTAGCCAGGTATTTATTTGGGTTTGTTTGGGTTTCCTTGGGGTTTGAGCCGAACCATCCAGTCCTTTATTTTTGGGGTTTCCAGCTTTTTCAAATGATTCTGATGATTGCTCGTAGCCAGGCGTTTGTTTGGGTTTGCTTAGCATTTGCTTTGGATTTGGGCTGAATCATCCACTCTATTCTCTTTGGGTTACCAGCTTTGTCAAAATTAGGGTTTTGTAAAATGGCCCACAGTGATGAATGAAATACTGAATTCTGTTTGGGTTTGTTTGGGTTTGGATGAGGGAACTGGGAAATGTGAACGAGGGAATGAAAAGATGCTGTTCGAAGCCACTACTCGTCAAACAGCTGAGAAGAGGAAGCAACTCTGCAGTGGATTCAGGACAGACTCGATCCTGGACAGACAAAGAGGTTGCTGTCCAGAAATTGCTGACCTTTAGCAATTTCTGGACAGCATTCAGCATTCATCGCAAACTTTCGATCAGACCAATGGTTAACACGGAATAGATGTAACCTAGAAATTTAAAGCAAACACTAATTGACCTTCAGAAGACCTTTAGATTTAGAAACTAGCTTCAGAAATAATCACAGTGCCTCAAGATTGAAGGTAGCATGTCCAAATTACGATTGAATCTGCCAACTATGACGAGCCGGCACCAGAAACGGTTTTCATCAATGCCAAAGCAAATCCAGGCTTTCCAGATACCTCCAATGAACAATGTCTACTAGGAATGTCTTAGAAGTGTCTTTGAAAACAGTTTGGAAAAAATGTTGATTTCCACTGGACATTCTCCATGAAAGCATCAATCCCCTAAAGAAGTTGTCACGTTTGGCAAGTCCCCCTGCCCTATTTGGTTGTTCGAATTTGATTGGGTTTGTTTGGGTTTAGGACAGTGGATGTAAAAAATGTAGGATTTAACGGGATAAATAGAGAGAGGCGTGGAGAGGGGAAGAAGGAAGACGGAAAATAGTGAGGGAGAAAGAGGACGTGGTTGTGGAAGAGATTCGTTGTGTGAGTAAAGTTGGTGGGGAGGGCGGCTGCGGTTCCGGCCGAGCAAAGGGGAAAGGGGTGAGAGGATGAGGAAGAGGTAGTGGAAGAGGAAGAGTTAGAGTATGAGGAAATGCGGAGTAGGGGCTGAGGCAGCGGGAACCGAGGACGAGGGAAAGGAAAACGAAGGGGAGGGGGGATGATGCCGCTCTGCTGCGTGTGTAGGCATGGACCAGTGCGTCAACGGCTGTTGCCTCACACGTACCGTCCTAAAATTATAGTTAGTGGCCCCATCGGACATTCCGAGATAACCGAGTATCTTTTGTGACGGCCCTTTCGATACAACGCCCCTATTGGGGTCTAGACACTTTACCATCAAGTGTCAAGTATGATCCAAGATTATGAGAATCATTGGGTCAATCTTGATGTCACTCGTGAAGATCAATCGTTAGTCGATGAATCTAAACATCAGTGAAATCAAGAGTTTCATTTGAACAAGACGACATCATCATTGGTTACCGAGAATCGAGTCTGTGCTACGTGCTGTTGTTTTTCTGCTGGAAGTGAAAGTTCGCGTTATCAGAGTGGTGGATGGATACTGGTGAAAATCGTGCCTCCAATTCGTGATGTTGCAAAGTGGAACGAGCAAGAAATCAGCGAACTGAAAATCCTTCCATGCGAAAGATTTGATTTGGGGTGGATTTTGAGATCAGATGGTGATTCTACGTTGGTGGATTGTACAGTCGATAGCTATCAGCTAACCCAAAGACGTTTCCATCAAACGTCTTCTACACCCCAATATTTTCTATCCGGAAGACTTTCGTTTAAAGCTCTAGCTCACCTGAGCTTTTTCATGAATCAGTACCAGGTAGGACAATAGAATCCCTCGAATCAGAAGCTCCCTAAAATCGTCGTCGCGTCGAAACGTTCCGAGATCAGTCCACCTCTCAAAAAGTCGAACCAACCGCCTTGAGATTCCGTGGACCGTTCCACCCATGGGGGTGTCTTGGATCGAAGAAACTGAGGGTGGCTCGCGGAGGGTAGAGATTTGAATGCGAAGTTAAGCGAGGATCTTAGGCGTCGCGACAATGGCCCTTCCTTCGTTACTCCTCTTTTTCGCAATCTTACAAAAACGATCATTCATTTTCTTCCCTAAACCCGATCTGATGAAATTTGATTTTGTTCCACCGTCGGCCGACGGCCCCAGACTTCGAGTTCTAATTTTGGTTGACAGCTAGAGTCCGTCATCAAGAAAAAGAGAAACACTTGATAAGTCCTAGAACAAGTTATTTTGGTGGCGAACGAGTAGGCTACCGATTTGTAAGAAGACCCATTGGGAATTGAATAGTACCGATGGCTGAGGTGTCTAATTGACTAGCATCAATAGGCAAGCTCACCCAATATCCTATCATGAATTGGGAAGTTCACCAATTGACTAGTACCACCTGCAAACCTCACCCAATAGGCTATCATGAATTGGCAAGCTTACCAACCAGCTAGCAAGACCCGACAATTTTACCCAAAAGGCTATCATCAATTGGCAAGCTCATCAACCGTCTAGCACCAGCTGGCAATCTCACCCAATAAGCTATCATGAATTAGCAAGCTCAGCAATTGACCAGAACCAACCGTTAAATTCACAAATCAACCAGGACCAACCGCAGAGGTTACAAATCCGGCATAATCTGATGAGGTCCTCAATTCTCCAGGTCGAATTGACACTCACCAATTCTGAAGATGACAAATCGGCCAGTATCAATCGTTGGAACGATCAATCGTATATCCAAAGCGTAGTCACGTTCGGATGCTACGTTGCGCTCCTGGGTCTGGCGTTTCATTCATTGAGGGTGAACAAAAGCGGGTATTTTTTTTCGAGGGCACAACGTGGCCGGTATAAGTGAGACGGGGAACCACGTGTGCATGAGAGTTTGACACGCGGTAGCCGTGCGTAGAGTAGGAGTGCCGTTGTGCCGTAGTAGGAAGAGGGTTGGATTGGGTGAGCCTGGTTACTGTAGTGTCAGTGTATATCCTTCCTGTCCATTTCCACCCCCCTCTACCCTTTTTCCCCTATTTTTTTAACCCCACCATTCGGGTATCCGTCGAACCGACGTTACCCTCACTCTTTTTCTGTCGCTCTGTCCGTTTTACCACCCTTTCGTTTCCTACCTTTCATTCCTACCCTCTCTTCCTCTTTTTTACTCTTTCTCTCCCCTGCTGGCTGCGGCTCTGAATTCAGGGTCCTCGTGTTTTCCCCCTTTTTCGTTTTTACTACACCACCCCGTTGACCCCGCAACCCCCGCAAAACGAGGGTAAAACGTGTCAGCATACAGCCTGGATGAGGGGTGACAAGCGCAAAAATTTCTGAATGAACGTCGACGTCACACGAGATACGAAGATAGAGGGTGAGAGAGAGAGAGAGAGAAAGAAATAGGTTAGCTCATACCGGCTGTTTTGGAGTTTGACGCGTACGCCCTTCTTTTTTTTTCTTTTTTTGCACCCTTCATACTCGTTTCATCGCCATTCTTGATAACCCTTGCAACCCCTCATTAAAGATTCTTCTTCTGTTCCATTTTTTTTTATTTGGTTGTCCGATGGAAAGCAGCGGTGAAAAATCGCCGTGTTTTTTTAGCTTGTAGGACTAAAAAAAACACGCCCTTCGACGAGCCCTACAAACCTTTGGACAGAAAAACCCTCGGAAGGGTCCAACGATGGCGTGTTTCAACCCTGTTATTCGAGGAACTCGTATCGTGTAATTAAACGTTTTGGGGAAATCTGGGGCTCCTGTTTGATGGGCCAAAGGGCAAGGGTCGTACCTCGATTGTCAGTGAAACCTTGAAATATTTTTGGATTTCGTAATTGGAGGAATAATGGAGATTTGTTGAAGGGAACACTGCGATTATGAACTTTCGAGTTGAATGGAGTTTCGTTGGTTTTAAAGGGCTAAGTACTTCAGAAAAATGATGTATCACCAAATCAAAGTCTGATTACTGTACTTGAGCAATCAATGTTCAAATACGAGAGTAACAGTTATGTATTTAAACAATGATTACTCGAGTAATTAATGAATACTTGAGTACGCGAAAATTTATTATTCAAGTACTTGAGTAATCATTAAGTACTTAACCCCAAAAAACTCAAGTACTTGAGTAATCATTAAGTACTTAACTCGGACAAACTCAAGCACTTGAATGATAATTAAGTATTATAAAAAAAAAAAATAGGGAAAATGGATGTGAATAAGCCAGGTGGATAGGAACTCTTTGATCCTCATCAGGATATAAAACTAGAACGTTCATGAGCTTTTCCATTTTCTAGAGTTATAGAAAAGGCCAACCGGCAGGATCATCATTGAGTCATCAATATCTTGCCACATATGGAAGAGACGGTTAGGGTTCAGCAGGGGTGACGAACTTAGTCGAGGTGAATCAGGAAGTCAGCTTGATACGTGATGTCGTCGCCAATGAGAAGAGAATCTTCGTCACGAGTGTGGTGCAAAAAAGACTCGGGATGTAGAAGGGACAAAAAAGTGGACGTATTTTGAGGTCTGCCAAAGTGGATACAATAACGAACGGTTTTGGTATAATTCGGATGGCGGAAGATAAATGACCTGACCAGAGTGCCAATGTTCGAAAAATCATTTTAGCCAAAGATTTCGTCGCAGAATCGAATGGTACGAAAAATCCAGCTGTTTTATGGTAATCAGCTGTCGTCGTTCGAAAAACTTCCACGTAATTGGAAAAAACTGGCAATCTCATGTGACGTTGAGAATAAAACGAAGAGGTGGTGTCATACCGGATGTTCTAACTGCCTATGGATATATTCGGCCGGTGCAACGGTCCTGGAGGTGGTACCTCGATAACTGGTAGCGGATCTCTAACGGGAAGTCTAGCGAGTGCCGGCAGGGTGGTGACTGGAACCGGTAACAGAACCGGAACCATCACCAACACCGGAACTGGAAGTGGCAACGAAAGGACAGTGGCTGATAGTGCTGGCGGTCCCAACAGGTCTAGTGGTGGTCCAGGTGGTGGTTCCGGGAACGGAACCAGCTCTGCTAGGATGCAGTTGACAGGTGCATCGGCACCCGGCGCCGCGGCATCACCCGAATCCGGGGTATCGCCACTCGCCGATGCCTACACCAAAATGACCAGCGACATACTCACCGAAAGAACACTCGGCGACTTTGTCAGCGAACATCCTGGTGAACTCGTCAAAACAGGTGATGTCAAAAACAACATTTTTGGGAAAAACTTTTTTTTTCCGCGTTTTGGTTTATCTCGGTTTGACTCATTGACTCTGAGTGATGTTTGGTGTTTTTTTTTTTATTTTTCATGTGTTTGGGTTCATTTGGAATCTTTGTGTGTTTGGGTTTATTTGGAATCTTCATGTGTTTGGGTTCGTTTGGGATTTGCTATGTTTGGGTTTATTTGGAATTCTCATATGTTTGGGTTTGTTTGGAATTCACATATGCTTGCGTTTGTTCGAACCTACATATGTTATTTTTTTACTAAACGGATTTTATAGTTGATTAATAAATTATGATTTTTAAGTTGAATCCGACATTTAAAAAGTTGCAAACACATTTCTAGGATTTGATTAATGATAAAAAGAATTGCAAACGGTTTTTTAAGATTCTATTATTTACAAAAAAAATTGCAAGCAGTTTACTAAGCTTCAATTAATCATTAAAAAAATTGTAAATCATTTTCTAAGATTTTGTTGGTCACAAAAAAAAATGCGAACAGTTTACTAAGATTCCATTGGTTGTAAAAAAAATTGCAAAAATTATTCTAAGCTTCAAATTATTACAGGAAAAATTGCAATAATTTTCGCATCATTAGATTCATCATAAAAAAAGTTGCAAACATTTTTCTCGTAACGTACCGTAGTAAGTTGCATAAGGGTTGGAATTGTTTGCAGGTTCGCCACACCTCGTTTGTACGGTATTGCCGCCGCACTGGAGGTCCAACAAGACCCTACCAGTCGCTTTCAAAGTGGTCGCCCTGGGAGATGTAGGCGATGGCACTTTGGTGACAGTCAGGGCTGGAAACGATGAGAACTGTTGCGCAGAGTTGAGAAATTCGACTGCGTTGATGAAGAACCAGGTTGCCAAATTCAACGATCTCAGATTCGTCGGGCGAAGTGGAAGAGGTAAATGTTTTTTCGTCTAGGCTGAACCTGATGTCCTTTGATGGACAGGCTGCTGATAAGCACTGATGATAAAATATTCCAAAAATCCAAAAAGTATTTCGAATGATCGTTGATACCTTTTCGTTATCCATTAGGTAATTATGATTATGATATCAGCGATCGCTCAATTAATTCACCAGTTAATTTGAAACGATATCAAATTATACAAGGAATATTTACGTGCGGCGTATGATTTTGATCGAGGACCTCTGGACGATGAATCTATAAACCAGGACATCCGTTATTTACATTAGCCAATGGGTAAATGGACTAAAATGTAAACAACGTTACCAGGTATATGGAACAATGATTTTTTTTTATTGAGAGTTGCATACGTATGGAATGACATAACCTCAAATTGGGCAGTAACGAAGCAACGGGTACACATCCGCAGTCAGCTAGTATTGGCTAGGTCGCGGGTAGATACCCACTCGAACATAT
>JAPYZI010003325.1:0-26174 GCA_030523105.1 Ophioninae sp. A BG-2022a | reverse complement strand
CGATGATTTTTCGATTTTTGGCAGAATTTCAAAGTTGGACCATCGATTTTTGTAAATTTTTCCATACATACCCCTTTGCCTCTTTTTTTGCCATTTTTCGAGTGGACTTTCCGAAGAAACTATAAGAGATATCGATACGAATCCAACGCCATTATCTAAGTTAGGCAAAAACCTTTTCCAAACCCACCAATTGAACCTCCATTGCATATCAGAAGCTCATACTACAACCTTTTGAAATATCGTGATTTTTGCGATTCCGGAAAAGTGGCCGGGGGAGGGCCGAAAAATTTTTTTTTCCATTCTGAACTCTTAAAAGGGTTAATTTAATCGGAAATTTTCCGCTGATTACGAATATGCCCGAGTTTTTACCGAAAGTGCAAAATTAGGCAAGGAACATGCGAAAAACCTTTCGGAAAATATTTTTTCCCATTTCACGGATAAGGTACCGTTGTGGGACACCCTGTATATTACAATACCTATAAGAGGAAGCAGTGCACGACTGCGACCCAAAGCATAACATCTACAGGAGTAAGCAGGACAACATCATTCTTCCAACGAGAGGAAGCGAGAGCGAGAATGAAAACCGCCGTCAGCGCCGCTCCTGGAGAACTACCAATGGGGGCAGCCCCCAGCAAAATCGGCACATATAATCCTTAAGAACTGTCCTTCTATGCACATCTGACATCGTTGCTACAGCTGATAATTCCGAGACCTATACATTCTCAAATGCTGCATTGCCGCGTTTGCGCGTCTGATATGATGGACGTACCAAGTTGAACAGGAGTTCACAGAACGCTACTGAAACGCCAAAAGATAACCACGAATATCTCCATAACGACATCGGGAACTGTGGGTTTTTATTTCGTGAAAAAAATTGAAAAAATCTACGAAATTTCTTAAAATAATTTTTTTCCCGTGCTTTGACTAAGATACTTTTTTTTTATTATTTTAGTTTGTTTTTTCGACTTCCGATACAAATAACACGGGGTTTAATGAAGCTCTAATTTTTAAATATTTCTTTCAAATAGGCTCAGTGGCTTTTTCTTTTTTTATGGATGCAGCGTGATTAACTCTATAATATATTTCAAATTTATGGAAAGTTAGACGAGTTGATATTTTTGATATAGATCCTTGAAATAATATGAGTCAAAACTAACCTTGCTGTATTCTCTTCCGTAGCGATCGGCGGCCGGACACGCACAATCGGTGTTGCAAAATACATAACTCTGGCTTTCGCGAAACGTTATTTTCGCGAGATTCTGAAGGCTCTCGTTTTCCAACATGGCGTAGAGGAAGGCAACGCCGCTCTGAACGGTGCGGCGCATCGGTGTACTATAAGCAGCCACGTCTTTGCTCGTAATCGTTCCGTTCGCTAAATTCAACTTGTGAACGTAAGCGTTGCGCAGCAACGATCCGATCTTCAGTACTTGGCCCACTCCGAGAGACGTCAGCTGACCAATTTTACAATCCCTCGGTACTTCCGGTAACATTGGAAAATTATGAAACGGGCCCAAAAATTGAGCCCAAGCTGCTCTTGAGTGGGTCGTCACGTTTTGCAGAAATGCCTGATAAGCCTGATGCAAATTGTCCAACTCGGGCGACGAACCAAAGTCTCCCGCGCAATTCACGGAGGTTATGTTTCGAACGTGGGCTAATGGTCCCCGATCACCGTGTCGAGTGAATATTATCACACCCTCCAGACTCACGTTGCCCTCGATTTTTCCTGAATTCATTTTCGGTAATCATTAACTCGTAAACGTGGGTTGAAATATTTTTAACAAAATTTCATTCCGAAATTTATTAAACTTAATGGCCCAACTTTTTCAATTTCGTGGCCCAAAATTTCATTCCGGAATTTATTAAACTTAATGGCCCAATTTTCTGAATTTCGTGGCCCAAAATTGTATTCCGAAATTTATTAAACCTAATGGTCCAACTTTTTCAATTTGGTGGCCAAAAATTTCAGTCCGAAATTTATTAAACTTAATGGCCCAATTTTCTGAATTTCGTGGCCAAAAATTTAATTCCGGAATTTATTAAACTTAATGGCTCAACTTTTTCAATTTCGTGCCCCCACATTTCATTCTGAAATTTATCAAACTTAGTGACCCAAATTTCGCAATTTCATGGCCCAAACTTTAATTCCCAAATTTCCTGAACTCAATAATTATTTAACAAAAATTAATCAAAATTAATCAAATATTTTAATAAAATCATATTCAAATATTTAATAATTTATATTATTTAATAATTATTTCCTACATGAATATAATATTTTTTTCTGTAAAGAGCAACCTTTCGCCTTTAAGAAACTGCCAATGTAAAACATTTACCCTTAATTGTTATCTACGTTATATTGCCTTGAAATACAAAGTTTTTTTGCGATTTGCTCAATATTCGATAAAAGCAAAAATATATGAAAAACCCGAAAAATCAAAATACAACCACCTCCCCTTAAACGTATATTCTAAAGATAAACCCAAACGAGCCCAAACAAATCCACAATTATTCATGAAGTTAAAAAAAAATTGTTTTTTTAATCTACATTTTTCGAAAGTAAATATATAAAAATACAATTTTTTATTAATAATATTAATATATAAATATTCACTTTCGAAAAAGTAAAAAAAAAACATTTCATGTTACTTGAATTGACTTTAAAATAAGCGGAATAAAATATCTTTAATTCAATCGAACCAAAATCATTAACCCAAAAAAAAAATGCATTAAAAAAACTTATTTTTTCAACCGTCGTTTAATTTTTCGTTCCCTCTTGATTAATCAAGGCCAGAAGTAATCGATGAATTTAAACTCGCAGTTTCGATATTTCCGATAAAATATCAAGCGTACCTTCGGAGCCCAGGGAAATGTCTTCCGGTAATTGGCACACTTTGAATATCCTTTGATTGCGAACATCGCGCTTCAATTCGCGGGGGAATTCTTTAATCGTTATTTCACTGCCCGGTGGTCGGCCCGGCATTGAGCTTGTCTCCTCGTCACCGATGTATTTATACATGCCTAAAAATATACGTTCGATCGTTACTTTTCCAACATTTATGTGTATACCCACACACAACCCAAACAAACCCAAACAAACCGCCAAACACGCGATAACAATGTTGATAAACAATCCATAATTCATTTTTGAAAAAAATGAATGTTTCTTCTCATAATAATAATAATAATAATAATAATAATAATAATAATGATAACAATAAAAATTAAAAAACTGACTAAATAAGTAAATAAGAATAAAATGACTAACTAACAATAAACAATTTGAATAAATAGAAATAATTAATAATCTGGTTATCAATAATAATAATAATAATAATAAATAAATAGATAAATTAAATAAATTAAATAAATAAATGGCCAACGATAAATGATTTAGTTATAAATAATTTACAATATTCACGAATACAAACACAGGGGAAGAAGCAATATGAATCGATAATTCGAAATCCATTTTTGAAAAAAACGTACGCTCTCTCACGAATTAATAATAATAATATTATTAATAATAATAATAAAAACAAAAAGAAATAGATAAACAAATGAGTGATAATTAATTGATAATGAGATTAATAATTACATGTACATCAAATTTATCGAACTAATTAATAAAATAATAATTCATTTGTTAATGAATAACAAGTAACGATAATAAGAAAATAATAATCGAGATCGAGGAGATAATAATCGAGATAAAAAATTATCGTGATGAAAAATAATGTCATCTGGATCCAAGAGTCCGAAAGTTTTCGTAAATAAATAAATAAATATGCAAAGATACGATAAATAACTAAATCAATAAACACATAAATAAATAAATTGGATTTTTCATTCACCCAATAAATAAATCTAAAAAAAAAAACGATGAAACAAAATTAAAAAAAATAGTAAAAAAATAATAAATGATAAATGATTATATAATAACAAACAAAATAATGAAATAAACAAATAAATGCCCGAATAAATATACAATAAAAAACAATAATATAAAATAAAGGCAATAATTCATAAACAAATGCACGAAGAAATCATAAAACGAAATAAATAAATAAAAAAATATAAAATTAGTAAATAAAATAAATATTAAATTACCAGCAACGAGTAGAAATATCCAAACGCTGAGTACCGCGTAACACGAGATTGCTCGATGTTGGTACGATAGTCGAGTCATTTCGGCTAGCATTTTGAGTCCTCTCGTGACTTTACCTCTTGAGGTCGAATATTTCAGAGCTGGGGTCAGCATCGGTCGTACATTACTCGCAAACGGATGAATCAGGCTTTCGAGGCTTGGACGAAGAAATCACTTTTCGATTTTTCTGATCTCGTAAAGCTTTTCACCGTTTTTTTGAAAATTAATTTTTTTTTCGTTCATCCTGACGTATCTTGACGTATCTTGATGTTGGGTGGCATTTTTCACGTGACACCTTCGACGATCCGCATTATCGATTCGACTCACGTTTCGAACGACAAAAAAAAAAAATTAATACAACAATCGCACTGACAATTATTTCATGATTTTTTCATTTCGAAACAGATTTTTTAGTTTTGGTTTCGTGGTTTTTTTATTTTTGGTTTTTGAATTTGAGATTTGTTTTTTTTTTTTCGAGAAATCGAGAGTTTTTATTCCTCGCGATGATCGAACGATTATGATAAATCTTTTCGCTTTTGGCCAACACGTTTATTTCTCTCGTCGTACGTGGCCATCGCACTCGAGCCTGCGAACGAACTCGCGATCGACTTTTGCCAACGCTCGCTCGTTCCAGTTCGGGAAAAACAGCGGTGGCCATGCGGAACTTGCGCATGCGCAACCCTCGGGGAAACAATCCAACCCTAGGGTGGAAATGCCGGGGCTTGGAATCCAAGAGGGACAAAGAGGGTGAACACACTCGTGCCACTGCGATACTCAAATTACGATCGATCCGCTTCTATTGTCCCACGATCGAATCTTCACTCGTAGAAATTCCGAAATTACGATATTTTGAGTTCGGGAAAAAAGATTTTCTTTTTTTTCAGGGATGAATGAAAAACTCATATTATTGTGGATCGTTTAAAAATTGTTTATAAATTTAACTGAAATTAATTGAGCGTATTTAATTAAATTCAATTTAATTCATTTTTATTAAATTTAATTGAGAAAATTTAATTAAATTCAATTGAATTCAATTTTATTAAATTTAATCGAGCGAATTTAAAAAAAATTCAATTGAATTCATTTTTATTAAATTTAATTTTGGGTTTACGGCAACAACAAAATTTTCCTTCTTGGTTAGGGGTGAATGAATAACTCAATTTCTCGTGGGTGGCTTATTTGGAAATTAAATTAAATTAAATTAAATTAAATTCATTTGAATTCAATTCATTTTTGGATTTGGGTAAAAAAAAAAATTTCTCTTTTTTCAGGGGTTAATAAAAAAAACCCAAGTTGTTGTGGATTGTTTATTTGATAATTGAATTAAATTAAAATTACTTAAATTTTATTGAATTAAATTTTTGGTTTGGGTAAAAAAAAAATTCCTTTTTTACGGATAAATAAAAAACCCAATTTGTTGTCGGTTGTTTATTTAAATATACATATTCGATTGAATGGGATGAACGAAATTGTTCTTTTTTTTTTCATAGCACTATTTTTCGCAGTACGCGATCCGCGCAGACGCAGGTCCGACGAGACTCGCGCTTCGACTACTGGGAGTGACGTCACGCGATCTCGTCGGCTACAGATCGCGAGATTTCGTCTCATCGTTGTCAAAATTATAGACAAAGTCCGTACTTCCGTAATTACCGGACAGCTCAAAAGTACGCGTAAACAAACCCAAACAAACTCAAACGAACCCAAACAAACCCAAATAAATGCAAACAAAACCGAACAAACCCAAACGAACCGAAACAAACTCAAACACACCCAAAAATAGGCGTAGAACTTGAAGAATTTTTCCCTTTGAAGGGTTGAAACACGTGAAAAAGAAAATTTCGAAATTTTTTAAAAAAGCTTATAGTTAATAAACTTAAAAAAAAGCTTACAGTTAATAAACTTAAAAAAAAAAGCATATTGTTAATAAACTTTTTTTAAAAAAAAGCTTATAGTTAATAAACCTTTTTTAAAAAAGCTTATAGTTAATAAACCTTTTTTAAAAAAGCTTATAGTTAGTAAACTTTTTTTAAAAAAGCTTATAGTTAATAAACCTTTTTTAAAAAAGCTTATAGTTAATAAACCTTTTTTAAAAAAGCTTATAGTTAATAAACTTTTTTTAAAAAAGCTTATAGTTAATAAACTTTTTTTTTAAAAAACCTTATATTTAATACTGAACATTGTTTTCTGAACCAAAATTAATTTTAATAAGTTCATTATTGAATAAACGATAAAATAAACATTTTTGTTTTATTTCAGCATTCATATTTTTTAGTATTAAAAAAAAAATAATAATAAGATGGGCCTTTTCAATCAACCATATCGATGTTATCAACATTACGGATCCAAAATTCAAAAAAGTCAATTTTTTATTCCCTACTCCTTCTTTTTTTACCCCGAGTAAAAAATTGTTTTTTTTTTTGTTTTTCTTCTGATCTCCCAGTATTATTTGGATTTTCGTGGGGGAGGGTCCCCGAAGAGATTTCCGAAGAAGAGGGCCGTCTCTTGTTTCCTCTTGCATTCGATTCGGTCTCGAATAAAGGAGGGAATCAAATGTGAATTTTAACGACCGTCCTGAAGGGTGTTATTTTTAGAAAGTTTTCCGCGTTCCGAGAATATCCCTTTTCATACCTCTCGCGTTCGTTCGCGAAGGCACAAAAAAAAGAAAAAAAAAAAAAAGGGAAGAAAAACGTCCGCAAGTACGTACATACTTGGCCGGAATCGATGAGTTACATACGCGTCATTTCGTATTCCCGAAAGACGGAGAGAGGGATGATAATACGAAACCGATCGTTGGAAGTGTCCTCGTACATGACCGCGACGTCTACGCGATACGTACCTCATTACACACTCATATATATATATGTGTATGCGCGTCTATAACTCCGTGGCGGTCCATCCCCCTCGACTGGCTCTCATTGCGAATCCCTCGACGCATCGTCACTCGACGAACGGAAAATAATCTTGCCCACCTTTATATTTTTAGCTCTTCGTCAATAATTTTGTAATAACGAAGCAACGAGATAAGATTCTCGAATAACCTCGGAAACTCGATAAACAAATACTCGTGAATCATCGAACGATTCGGTACAATCCGATGAAGAAGAAATTTATTAAATTGAACAGCGTTCGAATTATACTTTGTTTAATTTAATTTAATTCAATTTTATTGAATTTTCTCTTGATTGAATTGTAAATTAATTTAATTCAATTGTTTTGATTTAATTTGATTGTATTTGATTTCATTCCATTAAATTTGATTTGTTTCAATTCAATTTAATTCAATTTAATCCAATCCAATCCAGTTCGATTGATTTCAATTCGATTTGATTTAATTTAATTTAATTTAATTTAATTTAATTTAATTTAATTTAATTTGATTTGATTTAATTTAATTTAATTTAATTTAATTTAATTTAATTTGATTTGATTTGATTTAATTTAATTTAATTTAATTTGATTTAATTTAATTTGATTTGATTTGATTTAATTTACTTTAATTTAATTTAATTCAATTCAATTTATGAAGTGCAACTTTTTGCTCAGCCACTTTGATACCATTTTTCGAAGTTTTTTTTTTGTAAGTCTTTAAGCCTCCGGAGTTCTCAGGTGGTTCCCGACCACGAAAGGATTTCACTTGTCCCACGGCGCTTGCGGACGTGTACACTCTTATGGAGAATGAGAAATAGACTCAGCGAGTTTTCTTTTTTTTTTAATCGTCTGATGTATTTTTGCAAATTCACCGTATATTTACACATCAAATTTAAACTATTTCGACTGTCTATTTGGGCTCGGAAATACAAAATAATTTAATGAAGAAGGCAAAAGGAAATTGAATAATAATAATAATAATAATAATAGTAATTAGTCTAATTATTATTACGATAATAATTACAATTATGAGAATTATGTAATAATAATAATCGTAATGATAATCGTTTTATCCTGTAACATTATTCAAAGTAATAATATTATTATAATTATATAAACATTAAAAATATCCTGAATAAAATTAATATAATTTAACTTTAAAATTTATTTAAAAAAAAAAGAAAATAATCAAACAATATTAAATCTAATAATGAATAAACAATAATACTTTGCTACTTCGTTTTTATATTAAACAATTGAAAATTCACAGTTTTTGTTTATTGTTGCTACAGTTAAATTTGAGAAGACAAAAAAATTGGCAGCCAAAAATCCATATGGGTAGAGTTCGAAATCAATTTGGAAAAAAACACTTTCAGAGAGAATATTCGAAAAGGGAAGGGGGCGGAAAAAAATCGGCAAACAAATATGATACGCGGGGACTTATTTTTTTTTATTTTTTGTTTCGCAGCCGCGGTATGGAGAAACGGTAGAATAAGCAGTACTCAAGTGTATACGAAACAAAGAATGGGAAGTGATGAGAATAAAAGGACGACCCGCAGTCGGGTTTGTTAAATCCTGAGGGCCCAATATAACGGCAGTCTCGTCTAAAAATAGAAACTTCATTTTTCCACGTAACACGCAATAATGCACCTCGTACTACGAGGGCCTGCATATATTTTCATCGTCCAATTGCAATTTTGGGTTTCCTTTATTTTTTTCCCCCCCATTCATCTAGCTCGATGTGCAGAATTTATATATATATGTGTCTATTTACTCGTATCTATATTTATTTATACTTTTTTTTGTGCATATTTGCCCGCCCCTTAAATAGACAGAATTTTGAAATTTTTTTTGTAATTTTGTAAATTTGTAATTTTGTAGATTTGTAATTTTGTAAATTTGTAATTTTGTAAATTTGTAAATTTGTAATTTTGTAAATTTGTAATTTTGTAAATTTCTAATTTTGTAAACTTTGAATCTTTACCCCTTAATTTCGGGCGAAGTACTAAAAATTACACTTTATTATTAAGGAATTATTAATTAAATGTCAAGTTTGATCAAATATTACATTTTTGTTTCTGCAGTACGAAGCAATAAAAAAGTAACTTATGTTTTGTGTAATGAGTGGATTTTTTGTTGTTAATTTCGTTTAGGAAGATTCTAGGAATTTTATGAATTTTAGAGTGGAAGGAATAAAGTAAATGAAGTACGCGTAAAAAAATATCGACTACGAAATTTTTATTTACAATTGTTGACACATTTTAATGAAATGTTTTCGTTGAAAATTTGGTTTATTTTCAACGGTATATTTTGGGTAAATTATTTTTAAATTTGAAATTGAAAGGAATTGAATTTTTGTTAAAAATGGAAAAAGTAAATCAATTGAATGTCTGTCAAAAATTGAAAAATAAATAAATTAAATTTTTTTCAAAAATTGAAAAATAAATAAATAACATCATTGTTAAAAATTGGAAAATAAATAAATTGAAGGTCTGTCAAAAATTTAAATTCAAAAGACTTAAATTTTTGTTAACAATAATAAATTCAAATGAATTAAATTTTTTGTTAAAAATTTAAATTCAAATTAATTAAATTTTTGTTAAAAATATAAATACAAATGAATTAAATTTTTGTTAAAGCTATAAATACAAATAAATTAAATTTTCGTTAAAAAATTAAATTAAATTATTAAAAAATTTAATAAATTGAAAATTTTTAACAATTCAATACACAAACACATTAAAGTAAAAACAAAATGATTACGACCCAACTCTGATAAATGAAAATAACTTTGTTCGATCAACCTTAAGGGTGGTAATCAGATAGAACTGTAATCAGGACATTTCAATTTAAAAAAAAAAAAAAAAAAAACAAATGAAAAACCATCCAGTTAATTCAATGAATTTAAGTTTTTAATTTACTATTTTAAAAAATATCTTTAAGGGGGATGTATCGTCCGGAATCAGCTCGAATCGGTAAATTAATGGAATCGGTGATTAGTAGAATTGTATAAATCGAGAATAATTTTTTTTTTATTTCCGTGTAAATTCTCTTATCGTTGTGACGTTGATTTAATGAAAAATAATTTTAAGGGGGATGGTCGGGTCGCAATTAGCGTTTGCACACCCCCAGTTTCGTAAATGCAACACACCTACGCCTTGCATCTCGGTTATGGTTCAACGTCGTCAAATTAAACCGTGTGGGTTCGTGTCACACACGCACACACGCACGTGCGCAAAGAAACGAACGCCTGCGCGGGGGGTTAAAACCTCCCTATATAAGGGCGGCAAAGTCACCCCGAAGCGCTACTCACATTCGGAAACCCAAAGTCTCCAAACAGTATTCGAATTTACCCAAACTCAAAATATTTTTCCGTGATAAATAAATTCAAAAAAGAAGTGGGGGGAAAAACGGAAAAAAAAAATTCGAAAAGCCGAAAGAAAAATAATTGAGTAGGGGGAACATGGGGTTTTCGAGAGTTCATCTCGTAAGTCTGCTGTGGGCTGTCGTCGTTCATGAAAATTGTCTTCGCACGGTAAGTTTCCTCTTTAATTACGTTTTTTTTTTATTGACAAAAAATTTGTTTTTTTTACACTTTTATTCCAAATTTTCTATCCGAGAACAATTTTACTTTGTAGTTAAAGGCTTACTTCTTAATTGAGAAGATTTATCTTTTTTTTTAATTAGGATTTGAATTATTTAAATTTTGTTTGGGGAAATTTCGAAAATTGTTTTTTTTTTCTAAGCAATATTTCATTATTTCGAAAATTCGAAATTTTAGGACGAGATTTGGAGATTGTGAAAATCGTTGGGGTGACGAATCGTTGAGGACTCGAAGATTGCGTTGGTAGTACGTAATGACATATTTTTAATTTTTTTTTTTCGTCTTTTTTTGTTAATCAATAACATTTACATTGAATAATGGGTTAATTAACATTCAGTAATATCTGGAATGATATTTTGCACTTTTGATGGAAATATATATATTTTAAAAAATTTTACAATATTTTAGAAAAATGTTGAAAGTTGTTTGTGCCTCGAATCTACTGGAGGGAATTTTGGAAATAAAAAAGAAAGTAAAATATAATTTTTCCGGCGAAAATAAATATGTATATCAGTTTTATAAATTTTTCTCTGAATTTTCATAATTCTAGACTGATTTTTCGGTTCTTTCATAAAATGATGGGAATTCTGAGAATAATTGACAGGAAGTACGTTCAATTAGTATTTAATGATCGGATAAAATCCGTCTGTCAATTTTTTGATTATTTCTTTAAAAATAAAATTTAATTCGGTTCTTATGGAATTAAACAAAAAATTGTTATTACATTTTTCGTCGTACATTAATAACAAAAATAATATTTAAAAAAATTCTTTTTAATCGAAAAACAGGAAACAAAATCTTATAGTTATAAATAATTGATTGTTTATTCGATCATCAATAATTTATACAAGTTCAATTTGGTCCTCGAATAGCAATATTAATTATTATATATTATTATTCAAAACCATAAAAATCAATAAAAGTCTATTATATAAAATAAGAATAAAACAATTATTACAATAATTTTGAATTTTTGTTAAAAAATATATGACGCTGAGGATAAAAAAAGAACGATTCGAAAAAAAAAATCGGTATTAATGGAAATTCGTATATCGCGTGATGAATGCGTGATAAACTGATAATTGAAATGCGCGATGGTCCATGATTGACGCTTTTCAGGAATTTCAATGAACTCGTCAAGATCGCTCGACAGCGCGATACTTTTTTCCGATACTTTTACACGGGCTAACAGGAATCGGCCATAATTCATGCATATTCATATATCCGTTTATATATATACACATACTCATACGTACGTGTCCATTGACAGTGTAAATGAGCGATGAGCTCTCCGTCCGCAAAATTCCAAATATTGGATCCAAACTCATTTTTTTTTCTTTTAATTTCATTTTTTTTTTAAATATTCAACGAAACGTGGCAAGGTTTCGAAGACATTAATAATAAATTGATAGCTAGGTATGAAATGGACATGGACTTTCACTATTAAAGCTAAAAATATATTTCAATTTTTTCAAACGAAAGGACAAATAAATTAATTGAAATTTCATTGAATTAAATTGATTTAATTGAGGATTGAGAAATCTGCAATGAAAGGTCGATTAGTTTTTGATTAATCGTTGAAACAGTGAATTGATTAAATTAAATTGAATTTAATTCATTGAAAAGTTCCATTGGTATATGAAATTCAATTATTTTTTTGTTGCAAGTTGATTGAACAATTCAAAAATCTTTAATGAAGAGATAATTAATTTTTAAGTAATCGTTGAATCAGTGGATTCGTCAAATTTAATGGAATTCAATTTAATTCATTGCAAAGTTTCTTTCGTACATGAATTTCAATTATTTTTTTGTTCAAGTTAATTCAATAGAATTCATTAATTGAATTGAATTCTATTGAATTAACGACGATTATCGATGGGCTTTTTTTGAAGAATTCATCCTGCTCGTAATTAAAAACTTTTCTCAGTATTCAATTTTTTTTTAGTACAAAAAATTTTGAAAAATGTCGACCTAAGAATCTTTTTGGGTTTGTTTGGGTTTAATAACACAGACAAAAATAAAGCAATTTTATTAGGGTCAATTATCAATACAGCAGTTATTCATGAATTAGGGTCAATCATTAATAGAAAAATTATTCATTAATTAGAGTAAATTATTAACAGGGCAATTATGTATATTAATAAATAATTGCCTTCTTAATAATTGACCGTAATTAATAAATAATTGCCTTCTTAATAATTGACCGTAATTAATAAATAATTGCCCTGTTAATAATTTACCCTAATTAATGAATAATTTTTCAATTATTAATAAGGCAATTATTTATATTAATATATAATTGCCTTCTTAATAATTGACAGTAATTAATGAATAATAATTGACCCGAATTATCGGGTTAATTATTAACAGGCAAATTACAATGTGATAAACTTGATTACGTTTTCGTCGGGGCGGGAGGGTGGGGGGGGGGGGGGGGAAAGGGATTCCTCCTGGGATTGAACGACGAGTAAACGTCACGATTGCACGATTCCTTTGACGATTCCGCGAATCCTCGAATGAAGACTGGATCACTGCGTCGTTTGATGCGTGGATCTCCTATTTTGGGAGCGAGTAATCCGGATTGCTCAATCGTGCGTCCTCGTTCATGAACCGGAAGCCACGACTGTCTCGTTAGCCTTTCAATTATGGGGGATTAGGCTTGTTCGTGGTACACGCACGTCACGATAGTTTGGATTCCAGGTAAACCGATTTATCACTTTAGTAAGGGAGGGCACTTGAGGTGATAGATCAAATTTGATTTTTGGGTGTCCCAAGATCGAACTCGGGGACGAGGTTTTCATTCGGGTGAAATTTCAGGCTTTTTGTTTCCACACTTTTTTGGAGTACAGATTTTGTTCTCTTTTTTTTGTTTAAACTACAAATTTCGTCGGTTTTTCATTTCGAGGAATGAGAATCGTTCCAGCTGGTGTGGTTTTTGCGTAAAACGAATATAAATATTGAGGTTATGATAATTATTAAATTTTAATTGTAGGTAGTGTAATAATAGTTATACTGTAATTATTACAATTACCGTAATTGTAATTCGAATAGATGTAAATATATTTGTAACTTTACTTACAAATATATTTGTAAATAAATTTACAAATAAATTTATAAATAAATTTACAAATAAATTTATAAATAAATTTACAAATAAATTTACAAATAAAGTTACTAATAAATTTACAAATAAAGTTACAATTACAAACAAATACGAATTTGTAATTGTAATCGACTTTACGAACAATTGAATTTACAATTTATTTGTAAAACAATTTCAATTATGGTATTTGTAATTCTAGTATAATTATTATAATCATTCAATGGTGATTAAAATATAATTGCAATTATTTTTATTGTAATTCAAATATAATTATCGTATCTTTTAATTTTTTATTTTAATTCAAATATTATTATTGCAAAAACTGCAATTGTAATATCAATATAGTAATGGCAATTATTTAAATTAATTGCCATTACTATATTTAAATTATAATTGCAATTATAATTATTGTTATTGTAATTTTCATAATAATTCATTACAATTACAATTAATTTTCATTATAATTACGAAGTTATAATCGTTCAATTATTAACGATGATTAAATTTGTTTACTATTATTAATAATTAGTTAGTAATAGTGCAATTAAAAAAACAAAGAGGGAAAAAGGAATTAAAAAATTACAATGGATTGCGTGCAACGTTCAGATTGAATTATTAAGTTAAGTAATACGTAGAAGACTATAAAAGCGAAAATTGTTATTACAAATTGATCAAGTCATTGCAAATTCATCGAGGAGTATTTAAAGGGACCTTTATTCGAAGTTACATTTTATTGTAAAGGTACCACTGGGCTCTGCCACTTTCTTGATAAGGCTGATTCTTTTTTAGACTCTTTAACAAAAGCTACGAATGAATAAGATCCTCCCATCAATGGCCTACGATATAAACCAGATGAGTGATTGTTTTTTTGTTGGCTTGTTCTACAAATGGCAACAAACGTTGAATCGTTTCGTTTCGAAACGAGCCAACTGTTGAACCTCGTTCGATTCAATGATTTTGATAATAGGATTGAAGGAATCCTGTTTGCAAAACAGAAGGAATCCTCCTGCAAAACAGCTTTCACGAATATCAAAAATAAACTGTTTGCAAATTGGATTCAAACGGATTTCGAATTCTCCTGTGTCTTCTTTCGTACTTTTGTATTCCTGTATGTCTCTGGGCGAATCGCCCAGTTTCCCTCTGCCCGCTTACATATTTTTTTTACCAGTTTCCCTGTGCCCTCTTGCACACTTTAAGAGTTCTCCTGTGCCCTCTTGCAATCTTTTAATAATTCTCTATGCCCTCTTGCAAACTTTTACAAATTTCTCCGCGCATTTTTGCAGTTTTTTACTAGTTTCCCTGTGCCCTCTTGAGAAGTTTAAGAGTTCCTCTTTGATATTTTGCAATCTTTTAACAATTCTCTGTACTCTCTTTCAACGTTTTACAAATTTGTCTGCAAACCCTTGCAGTTTTCCACCAGTTTCCCTGTGCCCTCTTGCAAAATTTTACAAATTTCTCGGCGCCCTCTCGCAAGTTTTCATCATTTTACCTGGACTCTTTTGCGAACCTTGACCACCTTCCCTGTTCCCTCTTGCGAACTATCATCACTTTCCCCGTGCCCTCTTGAAATTTTTTACCTACTCATCATAAATTTTTTACGAATCATTGATACTTAACTTTCTCGATAACGTCTCTCAGGCGTCGAAACCTGTCAAGCGTGTGAAAAAAAGTACTCGTGAAAGAACGAAACGCGATACGCCACGTGACTGAGGAATTCAAAAAATCCAATCTCCTCGCGAGAGAATTCTTGGAGTGAAATAAATTTCCCCGGTAATATCAATCGCCCGTTACTACCAGCGTTTAAAGCTCCACGCTCACCTACCTGTTGCAAAATCTTTATATCGCGCGTCCGATAAAGCTCGAACGTTTATTAAAAGAAGAAAAAAAAACCAAATTTAAAAAAGAAAAAAAAAAGAAAAATAAAACGTTCCCATCAACGTTCAGTTTGACACTTATTGCGCGAGCGAGGAATTTAATTAATTTCTCGACGAAAAGGAAAAATAATTTCTGGGTGTAAAGAGCTCGTGTCCAAGGTCTCGACTGCTTATTATCCTTAAAGTAGAATTCTAGGCCAGTCGATTTCCATTAATATACATAATATGTTCTCGAAATTGCATTGCACTCGGTTCAGCAGTTTTGAAAATTTATTTACTTTCGAAAAATGTAAAAAAGAAAACAAAAAATCGAAAAAGAAAACAAAAAATTTGTCAAACAGGTAAAAAAAACAAAGGATAAAAAATAAAAATAAAATTCTTTTAAACAGGCAAAAAAAACAAAAGATAAAAAACAAAAAAAAATTTAAAGAAAAACAGGAGAGAAAAAAAAAGCATCTGAATACCAAAAAAATAACTTGTTCGTTTGTTTTTTGGTTTTTAGATATTTGTTTTTCTTGTAAACTTCTTGTACTCGTACAAATAAAAAAAAATCGAAAAATGAAGAAAAGAAAAACAAGAAATTGAAAAAAATCAAAGAAACAAAATATGAATGAAGTTTTTAAGAATTAAAAAAAAATGATTTTTTTCCGAAATTCACGAATGAACGAAATAGGTATTGAACGGTAGTTAATATTGGAGTAATGACGTATTGGCCACGCCATTTTTCATTGTGCCAATAATACGATTTTTAATTTTAATAATAAAAGAAGAATTTAAAACGATTTTTTTTAATTTTTCTTTTCATTGTTTTCGTTGGTAATTATTATAGAACGACGCGAACGTTTTGTGGGCTCTCTGTCTTTTCCTTGAGAGATTGGCTGGTACCAATCTCGAGGAGCCTTCAGAAGAGCCATCTCGACTCTTCACTGACGACAATCCCATCAAAGTAGACGAAGTTTCGCTAAGGAGGAGGGGGGGGGGGAGGAAGAGTTAAGTTGGTGGTGGTTGTTGATGCTTGAGTCCACAAAGGAGTTTCTTTTCACGTGCCACAAATATTGTACAAGATATTACAGAATGTGTCCTTCGCGAGGGATCCAAATGCCTCGCTGGCTGAACGATGAAGGATCCCCTCGAAAGTATCTCTCTCCTTCGTTCTCGTTATCAATCTTCAATGAAAAGGATTATAAGAACGTTTGCAAAGAGTGGGCAGTCGATTTATTCGAAGATGTAATACCTTCTGCTGACGGGGGATTATGATGAATCGAAATTAATATTGAACGTTATCAAATTATGATTTTTTTTAATCGACAAAAAAAATAATTTTTTTTTTTATCGATAAAAAAATATAATTCTTTTTATCGACAAAAAAAAATTATATTTTTTCATCGACAAAATGAATTATATTTTTTTTATTGACAAAAAAAATTATTTTATTTCATCGACAAAAATAATTATATTTTTTTATCGACAAAAAATTATTTTAGTTAATCGACAAAAATAATTATATTTTTTCGACGATACAAAATTTTTGTCTATATCGCAAAAAAATGTATGATTTGTTTTGATCGACGAAAGAAAGAATATTTTTTTTATCGACAAAAAATTATAATTTTTTTAAATATAAAATTATGTTTTTTTAAATAAAAAATTGACTTCTAGACCGATTATACATTTTCTACCGTTTTATTTGGAATATTACGTTTTTTAAAATTTAAATATTGATTTAAATAACATTATTAATATTTATATTTATTAATATCAAATTTAATATAATTTTTTTTTAATATTTTCTTTTCATATAAAATGTTCATCTCCAACCGTAACAATTTCTCGATCTTGATCCGCGACGACGATCATCCTCAATGACGTCGTCGCGTTTCCTTGCCCTCGTCACTTTTATCGAAGCAGAGTTTTATCCTGCGATCAGTAATTTCCCCTTTTCGAGAAATACGATGCCGTTCGATACGACAGCGTTCCATTTGCAACCTTATGTGGATTCCGTCGAGGGTGTACTGATTTCTTTCCGTCGTTTCTCTCTCTCTCTCCTTACAGCGTTTTTTTCTTTGTCTTACGTTTTTTGTTCGTGTTGCGTTTTTTTTTGGTTAATTTAGAAATTATATTGCGTTTTTTGGTTTATTTAAAATTCATGTTGCGTTTTTCTTTGTTTTTTGGCCGTTATCGTATTTTTTTAATTAGATTATCACTTAGTTATTATTTCTGTAAATTTTGATATTTTATTTCGTTATAATTTTTGTCTTTCCTTAATTGCCAAAAGTTTTTACTGAGCTAAAATTAATTTATCATCATCGTCATCATCATCATCTCCTCTCTCTTACATTTTTTCTGTCTGTCTCTCTCTCTCTCCCTACATGCGATTTATTTAGTTTATTTATTAATTTATTTATTAATTTATTAATTCTTTTATGTATTTATTTATTTATTTATTTATTTATTTATGGATTTATTTATTTATTTGTTGATTTATTTATTCATTTATTTATTATTTAATTTTTTATTTTGTCTTCTTGTTTTTTTTATTTTTTATTTTTTTATTCTCCTTTATTTTATATTCTTTTTTTTCTCTGTTCTTTGCATTATTTTTTGAACAATATATCTTTTTTTATTTACTGGTATTATTTTGTTTATATTATCATTATTATTATTATATTTACTTTTTGTGATATAATTTGATTATTCGCCTGAAAAATTTCTTCTTGGGCTTATTAAACTGTATCAATCAATCTCTCTCTCTCTCTCTCTCTCTCTCGCCCTTCCTCTTGGCTTCGACTCGTATGACAGAGGATATGAGTTTCCCTCGGAATTGAGTCAATGTGGGTCCGTTCAGTCACAGAACCTTCCATAAATTTTTCCTCTTTCCGACCCAACAAATTCCACAGATTGGAACTCCTGGGAATCGGTAATTCAATATTTCTCGAGTTTCCTCAACGATCGACATCCTCCTCGATTTTTCTTACGTAAGGGAGGCTCTTATATGGCTCGGAAAATATCGACCAGGCGAGTACGAAATATCACTCAATTTTTTTTCATTTTTTTTTTTCATTTCGCATATCAAGGCACATGCTTGAATGCTTTTTGGAATACTTTTCTCTCCGGGGCTCATTTTTCAAACGCCAACAAAATATCGTATAAAAATACAAAATTTGTTAGGTATTGGACATTTTTTTAAATACTTTTTTTTTCATTTTATAAACATTGTTTTTTTCATATGTGCAAAAGATTTCGTATTTTTGTTGGCATTTGAAAATGGTGAAAAGATTTAATTATTATAAATTTATAGCTATCGATGATTAATTTTTCAAAATTTAGTATAAAAAAATAAATTATTTTTATTTCGTATAAAAATATAGCATTTAAAAAAAATATTTATTAGTATTAAAATATTAAATAGTATTAAAATTTTGAATATTAAAAAAATGCCATATTTTTCTACGAAATAAAAATAATTTATACCTTCATGCTAAATAAATTATCATTATTTTGTATTAAAAAATGGCATATTTTTTACGTTAAAAATTTGTTTACATTTTAAATAAAAACATAAATTATTTCAATACTAATACGTAATACTAATTACGGAATAATACGAATGATTAGTGTTATAAATAATACTAATAAATATTTATTAATAAAAATAATGTATTTGGTATAAAAACATAAATTGTTTTTATTTCATACAAAAATATGACGTTTTTTTGACCCTTGACAATTTTCCATTTCAAATTTGTTCGAATTTTCTCGAATTTTTTTTTTTTTTTTTTCGTTCGGAACTCCATTTTCGTGGTAGCTTCGATATCTTTTTTCTGCACCGATTGGATAAACGGCAGTGAAGTGGAAACTCCGATAGCCGGATGTGAGGACTCCCGTAAACGTCACGGGTTGGATCCACGTTGAAACAGCGAAATAAAGTATCGAACCCGAGAGATGTATTACGAGTTTGGTGCACTCGTCGCATGATCGTATAGGAATCGTGGTGATACGTGCTCGCGTTAGTGGTTTCGAACTACCGCTGTCGCGTATCTTTCTACGTTCGGAAAAATGCTCGTGGGGTCCTTTTCGGAATATTTTGGTAATTGAAGAATATCCTAACATCGATAATTGAAAAAGATACCTTGGTAATTCAAGTTTCAATTTACGTCAGTAATAATAATATTAATAATTGAAATAAAACAGACCTTGTTAATTAAAATAATAATAAGGCAAAAAATCGAAAAAATTCTGCAAATAATTGAAAAAGACTGGAAAAGATTGAGGCGATTATCAAGGAGACTCCGATAAGATCGACACTTCGACGTAAATCTTCGTTTGACGAAATTTAATGAACCTCTACTAATGAGATTATTTTTTAAATCAACATTCTTAAATGACGATAAGAATTTCGATAATTGAACGATCAATTCGCTTATCGCAATTATTCAATTGCTTCGAATAAAAAAATCAATTACTTTGAATGAAAAAAAAATTTAATTAGTTAATCTATTTAGAAATTATTTTTATTTTTATAATTCTTTGTATCAACATCTTTAAATGAAGATAAGAATCTCGTTGATTGAATCATCAATTCCTTCGAACTAAAAAATTACTTGGTTTGAATAAAAAAAAAATTGAATTAATTAATCAATTCATAAATTCATTTATATTTTTCTTGTTCTTTAAATTGAAATTTTTTAATGGAAATACAAGTCTCGTGAATTCAATCATTAATTGCTTGGAATTAAAAAATTATATTAATAAGTCAATTCATAAAATCATATTTATTTTCCTTATTCTTTGAATCAACATTCTAAAATAAAGATAAGAATCTCCTTAATTGAATAATCAATTGGTTTGAATTAAAAAAATAAATAAATTTACCAAAAAAGAAATTCATTTTTTATTTTTCCTATTTTTCAAATAATAAAAAATAAAAATAAATAAATAATTAAATGCAAATAAGAAAAAGAGGGTAAAATGTGATTTTCTGGTTGAGCAGTTGTTTAACATTGCATTCACATATCTTGCCAACGTGACGCAATTTTCCGTTGCGAATCATCGATTAATCGGGAAAAAGTTTCGTGGCTAATGGATTTGGTCTGGTTCTCCTCGGTGACCTTTTAAATCCAAAATCCGCGGATTCTCCAAAATTTCAGAGAACGTATATAAATTCCGGCGTATTTCCGGCGAAGCGCAATCCTCTCCGAGGGGCTAAATCCCCACTTGGTCGAACGTGGCTTTTGATGCTGCGAACTCTCCGACACTTTGGCGCACGTGTGTTTTCCTCGTGAATTTCTCGAAAATTATTATCCCCGGTAACGTCACTGTTGGAGCTCGACTCCGTAAGAACGGAATTTGCGTATAATCTTGGGGCTCTTTCGTCCGAGAAATTTCGGGATAAGAGCTCGCCTTTATTCTTATTACGTTATCCGCAGGGCAATTCGTGCGTAACTATTGCCGACGAAATTTTCGTTTCGCGACAAAAATAATGGAAGTCCCTTTGAAATTAAATAAATATAATTTCAAAGGGACTTCCATTATTCAAAATAAGCGAAACAATCGAGATAATTGACGTTGGCTTTGATAAACAATGGACAGGATTGTTGATAAAGTAATTGAAATAATCGAAAATTGTAATAATTGAAATAATGGAAAATTGACATAATTGAAATAATTGAAAATTGCAATAGTTGACATGATTGGGAATCACCATAATTGAAATAATTGAATATCGCCATAATTGAAATAATTGAGAATTGCCATAATTGAAATAATTGAAAATTGCCATAATTGAAATAATTGAAAATTGCCATAATTCAAATAGCTGAGAATCGCCATAATTGAAATAATTGAAAATCCGCCATAATAGAAATAATTGAAAATTGCAAAAATTGAAATAATTGAAATAATTGACAATTGCAATAATATAAAAAATAATAACAATAATAACAAGCGCACTAATAACAAAAAAAATTATTTGCATACTTGAAATAATAATGCAATTCATGCATGATTATTAATACAATAATCGAATTATTATCATTATTATTATTATTTTCGGATCTCGAATAACTAAAATAACAAAATCGGGACAATAAATTATTGCATAACAATTTTAATACACTCATACCTTTTAGGAGCGTATACTGAAAAATTAAGAGTCACGTTCTGTCGAAACGTAATGTCCGAACGTCTTCAACCCCTGATGAGCACGCGATCGAAAGACGGAAATGAAGATCGAGAGAGAGAGAGGGAGAGTGAGGGAGAGATCTTAAAAGCGCTTTTGCAATACCAATATTGCGTTTGAACTTGGCTTTATTGGGAAGACGAGGATAGACGTATTTCTATACCGCACAGCTCCGGCGAACTCAACTATTAACTTCGCAACGACTTCATACGTATGCGGGTGGTGCAGTCTCAAAGTTTCCAAATCCTTGAACTGTGAAATTAGAAAATAGAAAATTGAAACTACGTATTCGAAATATGTAGTGAATAATAATCTTATTTTAATACTTTAACTTCCTTTTTTATACTCTATTGTGATTTTATTGCTTTAACCTCATTTTAATGTTGTTACAACATTTCAATATTATTTAAATAATATTTCTTACGTATGCGTACGATTTTTTTGTTTAAAAATTGTTCTATCTTTTTTCTTTAATTTTTTTAATGAACGAAAAGAAGAACCGACGAACTATTCGTGAAAAGTGTACAAAAATTGGACAACAATTGGAACTGAAAGAAATTGGATAAATATTGAAACTGAAAAAAAATTGGACAAAAATCGGAACTGAAAGAAATTGGACTAAAATCAGAACTGAAATGACTTGGACAAAAATCGAAGCTGACAAAAATTGGAACTAAACAAAAATTGGACAAAAATTTTTAAAAATACGATTTTTGTCCAATTTTCAGTTCCGATCTTTGTCCAACCTTTATTTATTCAATATTATTAACAAACGGAAAAAAAACAATATTTTCTTACAAATTCGTGAAAACTGATCATTGAGCATTGTTCATTTTTTTCCGAATCAAAATTGATCGTTGGAACGAGTTCTCGCGTTTGTAAACGAATTGGAATTGACGTCGAGGAAAAAAGTATGCGAGCTAGGTCTCGTCGGGTGTCTCGTTGAATACCGGAAATCGCTCGGTTCGAGATTAGCTGATGGACAGAGGTATTCTTCGAGTCCTATATTGCGATTGTTGGTTGGCACGTCTTGGAAGAGAAATACGGAAAGTACGAGGTGGAAGGATCGAAGAGGTGGAGGGGGGGGGGGGGTTGAAAAGAGGGATGAAAAGAATCGAAGAGAACGGTGAGAAGTTAGGAATGTCTAGAGTGTCTTTTGCCGGAAACATTATCGACGAGGAAGAACGTAGCTCGTTTCATTCTGGTGGACTGATCTGTCTTCTGGTAAATTCAATTTATTTTGACGTATAGGTGTGAGCGTAAAGCTACGCGATGACGTTACAAAAGAAAACGGAGTAAAAATAGATTTTTCGAAGTCATCAATAGAAGTTTACTCCGTTAAGACGCAGCTGAAGTACTTCGGTCTGACTCGGTCGGTAATGCGATCGGTATTGCAGATACCCAAACATTTTCCAACCGGCTATTCAGAATTTCACCAAATTTGAAAATGTCAAAATAAAAAATGAATCTTTCGAACGATTGCAAACCGTTTTTGAACCCATTTGATCATAAATTCATAATAATTTGAGGTTACGTTTGCGTTGTTAGTTTCGCGTGCGTCACAAACATGACTCTTGTCCGGGTCGCGTTTGATACCATACCTCACGTATTTTCGCTTATTCGGGGATTGTTCGCATCCACGAATTAATGAGCAATTCCAGCAGCTTTACTCATTGTTGGAGGACTGGAAAGTGGACTTGTGAGTCATTAGCGAAACGGTGCTCGTGACCTTTCGTTGCATTCCCTATATGGCTTCGCAGTACGAAGAGGCAAAACTGTTTAATGAAGTTCGATTAAGTACTAAAAGTTCATTTTTTTATTGACTTTGATCATTTATTTTTTGTTTAATTTTAATAGTTATTTTTAGCATGAATTTTCATGAATTTTCATGAATTTATTTACAATTCTTTTTAAAATAATTTTTTTAAATTGATTTTGGTTATTAATTTTTTGTTTCATTTTAATAAATATTTTTGTAATTAATCTTGATGCATTGATTTTAAATTCGTGTTTAAATAATGTTATTATTGATTCTGATTATATCTTTTTTTTTTTATTTTAATAACTATTTTTGTAATTAATCTTGATTTTTACAAAAATCAAGATTACAAAATTATTCAAAAAAGAATATTAAATATTCTTTTTTAAATATTTTTCTTATTGATATTGATTAGTCATTTTTTGTTTAATTTTGATAAGTATTTTTGCAACGAAATTTTCATTCGTTAATTCGAAGTATTTTTTTTGCGAATCATATTTTTATTGATTTTTATTTTGTTTAATTTTGATGAATATTTTTGTAACGAATTTTGGTGAATTAATGAAAAACCTTTATTTTCTATTAATTTTTTAATTGATATACGTGAATCAAACAATATAAAAAATAAAAATTATTCAACCAAGCACTTTTGAAAAGTTAACTTGCAAATAAATGGTCCAATATTTCATTTGAATTTAGGTTTAAAATTATTTTTCCTTTGGTTTTTGCAAATGACCTTTGACCTCCATAAACCTGGCCGGTAGCGTAAATCGATTAACCCGAAATGTGTATCGGTCGCTTCGACAGGTTGGCTTGATAGGCTCGTTAAACGGGTTTTATCGCGTATGCACGCACATTAATTATCGATGGCGTTAACGAAAAGCAGATCGAACACTTTCACGCGTATTGAATATTTAATGACTTGATGACTTAATGAATACTTGACACGACCTCCGTTATTTAATTGCACGAATTAAATACACGTGTCTGATCAATTGGCATTGAAGGTATCCCAAACCCGAATTTATTTTTACTTTCAATTCCTCGAACGCGAAATTATTTAATTATAATTAAATAATAAATAATAATTAATTATTAGTTCATAATTTATTCATAAATAATTGATTTTAGTTCATGATTATTTTTTTACACGAATATAATTTTTTTTTGGAAAAAAAATGTTTTTTTCGCAAGTTGTTCAATATTTGATGAAAAAAATATATTTAAAAAAGAAAAATAAAAAGAACAGCTATTTGCTCTTGAAATTATTTAATTATAAAAGGTAAAAATAGCCGGATAAAAGAATGTTTTTATTCGGAAAAATTCTTCATACGAAACGATCACCAAATAACAACAACAATATTAATAATCATTTGAAATGTAAAATCGGAAATTCGAATTTAAAATCTAAATCTGAATCTAAAATCTTGATTTAGATTTGGATTTTAGAGAGATTTAGTTTGAGATTTCGAGATTTAGATCGAGATCTAGATATTTCGATTCTTAAGATTTAGATCTAGACCTAGAGATTTAGAATTTACAGATTTAAATTCTAGAGAGATTTTAGAATTAGATTTAATATTAATAATCATTTGAAATATAAAATCGAAAATCTGAATTTAACATGTAAATTAAAAATTTCGAATTTTCGAGAGATTTAGATTTAGATTTGGAGATTCAAAACGAGATTCCAGAGAGATTTTAGATTTAGATTTTATAATATAAATCTAAAATCACGATCAAGTATAAATTAAAAATCTTATCCAAGGTCTAAAATACCTTATCTAAGTCTAAAATCTCAATCCAAAACCTAAAACCTTATCGAAATCTAAAATCCATCCTAAATCTAAAATTCACTCCAAATCCAAAACATAAATAATCAACAATTCAAATAAAACATTTTAAAAAATAAAAACAACTATCGCATCAACGAAAACTCAAAACCACTTGAAAAAAAAAAAAAAACGAACGAACTTCTAAAATATCGATGAATTCGTGTACACGTGCGAATTGTCACACGCGCTTGGGATGCATGTGCGGACAAAAGGGAGGACACGCATCCATGCCCACAATTAGCAGTGAGCGTCATCGCCATCTGGGGCTCGCATCACAATTTTCGTGTTTCCCAGACTCGCCGGTGTACGCCGGTGTACTCGCTGTACATTTTGTCCAAGAGTCGTGGGGGGGGTGTTTTACCAACGAAGCATTGTCACTGGCATTGCAAAGCGAGCGTTTCTCACGTGCATAAATATCTCTGGTCCATGGACGTGTGGACGCGAGGGTGCCTCGAGTCTTTTAGAGCCCTGTACCCGATACCGGTGCGACATCGCTGCTATATCACTGCCCGCCCGATAACGCGTTTCATACTCGCACGATATTATGAAATTTCCGGGAAAACTTCCCCCTCCCCTTGACGTAAGAATTCTTTCGTTCCTCGTTATTATTATTATTATTTATTATTATTATTACTATTATTATTATTATTATTATTATTGTTATTATTTATGTTTTTTTATTTATTATTATTTATTATTATTATTTATTATTATTATTATTATTATTTTTTTTTTTTTTTTTTTTTTTTTTTTTTTTTTTTTTTTTTTTTTTTTTTTTTTTTTTTTTTTTTTTTTTTTTTTTTTTTTTT